>PVJC01024864.1:0-25164 GCA_004026665.1 Murina feae | reverse complement strand
TGGTAGCGTGCCCGCGGTTCTTCAAAGGGAAAACAGTAACCAACTCTTTTTTTTTTTAAAGATATATTTTATTGATTTTTTACAGAGAGGAAGGGAGAGGAATAGAGAGTTAGAAACATCCATGAGAGAGAAACATTGATCAGCTGCCTCCTGCACACCTTCCACTGGGGATGTGCCCGCAACCAAGGTACATGCCCTTTACCGGAATCAAACCTGGGACCCTTCAGTCTGCAGGCTGACGCTCTATCCACTGAACCAAACCAGTTAGGGCAGTAACCAACTCTTGTTGACTTTGCTTGCAAATCATTAACTTTAGTTCCCATCCAACTATGCCCAAAGTTCATTGCATTCACCAAAAGGAACTTCAAAAATTGTTTTGGTCGGTGCTACAGACTGTGTGTGTGCCCCTCCACGCCCTAAACTCATATGCCCAAACCTAATTCTTAGTGTGATGTAATAGGACATGGAGCCTTTGCAAAATGTTTATGTCATGAATTTCTGCACTGGGCCTCTAGTATATAATAATGTGACAACTGATTTGGTATTCAAATTTGTCTGGAATGACAAAAACTTAAAAATGAAATAATTTTAAAATGAAATAATTTTTGTATTTGTCACACTTTTTGCCAAGAAACAGACTTTGAATTGTTTTAGTACTGCTGACAAAATTGCACTACCCTCAGAAGTTGTGCTGAACCCCAAGCCTTCCTAGATGGTCACCTATAACTCTCAGCTACAAACAGGCTGGGAATAGAATAGGCTGTGGATTTTCTGAGAAAACTAGTGCAAATGTTTAAGATTTGCAAGTTGTTCTCAAAGGCTGAATAAGCAGGCTGTATTTAGTTCCCTTTAATACTTTAGCTGTGTTTTTCTCTCTGTCTGAATATGGTATTTGAGTCTTACACTCTTATGAGTTTTTCTGAAATAGAGGCCATATGATATTGATACCAAAGGCAAGATAACTATCATAGGACTAATATTTGGATCATTCCTTTTTTGTAAGATTGTATATAAACAGAGATATGTGTTTCTTTACTTTCACTTACTAATATCTGTACTTAGTGAAAATTATGTATTTATTATCCACCCTTTGCCAGCTAGATTTGAGAAGATATATTTAACATATTTAAATCCTCACAACTTAATAAATAAGTAAATAGAATATTCCATTAGTGTATGATATTTAATATCTATTGTCCAAATCAAATTTCCTATGTAAAATAATGGGTTATTTGAGGGGAAAGTTAATCATGCAACTACCACACTATCCAACAGTTAGTTGTATCATTCCCAGGCAGTTATCCCAATTTATGAAGACATGTTCATACAAAAGTCTGAACATTAATGTTCATAGTAGCTTTATTTGTAATAAACATAAACTGGAAATAATCCAGGTGGCCTTCAATGAATGACAAAGCAAGCTATAGACCCATACCATGGAATATTCCTCAGCAATATAAAAAAATAAACAATAGGTACATGCAACAATGTAGATGAATCTTAAGAGCAATGTGCTGAATGAAAAAAGGCCAGTCCCCAAAGTTAGCAACATACTATGTGATTTTACTTATACAACATTCTTGAAATGACATAACTATAGAAATAGCCCTGACCGGTTTGGCTTAGTGGATAAAGCGTCAGCCTGCGGACTCAAGGGTCCTGGGTTCGATTCCAGTCAAGGGCATGTACCTTGGTTGCGGGCACATCCCCAGTGGGGAGTGTGCAGGAGGCAGCTCTTCGATGTTTCTCTCTCATCAACGTTTCTAACTCTCTCTCTCCCTTCCTCTCTGTAAAAAATCAATAAAATACATATTTTTTTTAAAAAAACTATAGAAATAGAGAACACATTAGTGGTTGTCAGAGACTAAGAAAGATGTGAGTGTGAGAGGGAACTTGATGTTCTATAAAGAGGCAACATGAAGGATGGAGAATGTTCTGTATCTTTTAATATATAGATTTTATTGATTTCAGAGAGGAAGAGACAGAGAAAAGCATCAGTGATGAGAGAGAATCATCTATCAGCTGCCTCCTGCTCGCCCCTTACTGGGGATCAAGTCTGATCAGGAATTGAACAGAGACCTCCTGGGTCATAGGTCGAGGCTCAACCACTGAGCCACGCCGATTCCATCAACATATCCTGGCTGATTTTGTACTATAGTGCTGCAAGATGTTTCCATTGGGGAAAACTGGGTAAAGAGTATACATGACCCTGTATATTAATTCCTTTTTTAAAATAAAAAGTTTTTGATTGATTTTAGAAGAGGGAGAGGTAGAGGGAGAAAGAGAAACATCCATCGCTTGCTCCCTCCCGGCATGTACTTGCATATGCCCCAACCAGGAATCCAACCTGCCACTTTCTGGTGCATGAGACAACACTCAACCAACTAAACCACACTGGACAGGGCTTTGTATTAATTCTTACAACTGCATGTGAATGAAAACTGATCCCCAAACTTATAAAGTTTAATTAAAAAATATAATTTGTGATTTGTCTTTTTTTCCCTTTGATTAATTTGGAAGGCAGCTATGCTCACCACTATACCACCAACGCACCCCTCCCTTTGATTAATTTGTATATCACATATGCATAGGCTGCAACATGGTCTTAACATAAAGAATACATTTTCTTTATTATTACTACATGCTGAATTCACCCACATAAAATAGTCTTCTTTTGTTAAAGGGTTCTTTTAAGCTGGGTACCTTTGTTACATTTAGAGGAATATAAACATATAAAAAGATAAATGAACACACGATTTCCTTTGATAGTTCTACCGTCTTTTGGTTTCATTGCTCAAAGTTCCTCTATTTTTTAACGTGGTTTTTTTTGTCATTTATGTTAATATGACTTGCAAACTCATAAAATGAGGAAGCCATAAGGTTAGTTTCATGCAAAGTGTCTTTAAATACACTGGTATCCGCCGCGGCATGTATTGCCAACAACCTGTTGGGAATGGAAACAAAAAGTTCTCTCACCAGAAAGCTTGGAATCTTTGTGTTGACTTTGAACAGCCAGTAGCGCTGGTAACGGTAATAGGCGGTCAGTCGGTCCTGGGTCCTGGGGGGCACCCGGACGGACCCGGGTGGTGGAGGTGGGAGCCCAGCCGCTGCCCCGCAGGAAGCTGTGGGCAGCTGGCCGGGTGCAATAGCGGCCCCGCGCGGCAGCGTTGGAAACTGCAGGCGCTGCGCATATTCTAGGCCACCGGGAGGAGGGGGACCTTGCCAGAGCCTGTGCTCTGCCAAGAAAAGCACAGAAATGGGGCCAGGGCGATTGAAGCACTGAAGCTGGGCGAGGGTGACCGAGGCCTGGACCTGTTCTGCACCCCATATGAATGTAGCGGGCCGGGGTCACACTCCTTCCTGGAGTCGTTCTGGGAAACGGGGGCATCCGTGGCATCCCCTCCCCCCCCACGCACTCCGAGCACTGGACCACCCCCTGGAGGTCTCATGGTGAAGGGAATTTGGGAGAGAGGGAGAATGAAGAATTCATGGAATTTGTGGATGTTCGATTTTGGCAATTAATGTCAAAAAGTAGTCCCAAACTGTCGTACTTCAAGTCGCTCTCCATCATTCCCAATCTTGGTTTTGTCGTCCTTTACATTTTTTTTCCCTTTTCTTTTTGGTGGTGTGAAAGGGCATCACATTGTGGTTTAATTTGACCCTTCAGGATCTGCTTTGCTACTATTCTTCCCCACCTCACTAAGATGTACACCGTCCACCCTCACCCTCCTGCCACAACCTGGGGGTCATCCTAAGTTCCTCTTCCCTGTCCCTCCACATCAGTAGGTGTTGCTGGTTCCACTTCCAAACACATCCTTTCCACCACCACATCCCTGATCCAAACCATTAAAATTTCTCTCAAAGCTTCCAAAGATCTCCCTCCAACTCTGCTAAATCACATCCCGCTCACATCCACACGCCGGCACAATAACCTTCCTGAAATATGAATCGAATCTAGCATCCCCAGCTAAAAGCTGGCTCCTCCACACTTCTCCAGCCTCCTCTCTTTACTACACTCCAGCCCCTGTCTGCTTGCCTCTCGTTCTCACACTTCAGATCTCAGGTCAAAAGCCCCACCTCCACAGAGAAGCCGTGTCTAAATTAGGTCCCACACCCAATCAACCTATCAGTTCCTCTCACATCACGTTGTTTTCCTTCCCAGCCTCTCTGTAAAATAGATTCTGGTATTTATCTATTATCTTCCTCTAAAATATAAGTTGGATAAAGTCAGACACTGTTCATCTTGATCACGGTGAAATGTCTAGCACATTACCACAGGATCGGCTCAGAAAAGGCATTCAATAAATATGTTTGAACAGCTAAATAGCTAAAGCCACTTCTTCTATTTAAAAAAGGTAAATGTGGCTGTGACACCACGGAAATGGATCAGGAGGTGTGAGAGTTGCACAATAGAGACTTCTCTCTTCAAACAACAGCATGGATTTTACATAAAGTCAGAAGCATCCCTTCACTAACATACAAACATTCCTGTGGAATCACCTGCTCTAGGAATGGATATATCTACTAGAAATATGTGGGGTGTGTGTGTGTGTGTGTGTTTAAGATGGCAGAATTGAAACAGAGATTATGGGAAATGAATGTTATATCAAGCATTGCTTATAAATCCAGGTAATAACTGAAAATATGTTGCACAAATGGAAATCTTAAGTAATGCTATTCTTCTACCTTCCACATATATTTTTTAAAAGAACTGAGGGCCAGGAAATGTTACAGTTTTTGCATAACAGGCAGGATATTTGCTTTTGAACAAAAACAGAAATCTCAGGACAAAGATCAAGCATATCTTTTTAAAACTGATTTCATAGTAACTGTTCTATAAATATTGAGTCATTTATATTATCTCTAAGCATATCAATTCCTTCCCTTAAGCCCATAGATAATCCCTTTAACACAAAGTTACTAGTTAATGTCAATTCACATACTTTCTTTCCTTGTTAATATACAAAGGTACATTCACAGAATCAGTGCATTTTGAATAAAAAATTAACAGAGGAAACAGGAGACCTAGTGTCAATAACATCTTCAAGCCCAAGTTTGAGCATCTAGAAATACAAAGTTTTGTTGATTTTCAACTACTCTTCTTAGATGTAATGGTTTTAATATGGCTGGTTCAACAGGCCAGCTTTTTTGTGTTTTTTTTTGCTTTTTTAAAAAATATATCTTTATTGATTTCAGAGAGGAAGGGAGAGGGAGAGCTAGAAACACCAATGATGAGAGAGAATCACCGATCAGCTGCCTCCTGCATGCCCCCCACTGAAGATCGAGCCCCACAACCCAGGCATGTACCCTTGACCAGACTCAAACCCTGGACCCCTCAGTCCGCAGGCTGACAATCCACCCTCTGAGCCAAACCAGCCAGGGCTCAGCAGGCCAGCTTTGCAGGACAACAGTATGTGCAGCCAACCATCATGGATCATCCAAAACCACATGGACACTTCCGGGATGCCGGTGTGGGCTCACGGAGCTCTGTGCGTAACATTCAGAACACTTTTCAAGTTTCCCAACTTTAATGTTCAAGGACAGGAGCATCCATCTCCCACCCCTGCATCTCCCAAGGTTCTCACGGCTGATTTTCATCAGGCAAGAGAGCACTCTGTTCCTCCTCGGTACCAAGGAGATTCTGAAGTTTTGATCTACATTGAAGGAAAGAAAAGAAGAATTGGAATATTTTTCACCTTAAAAAAACTCTACCAAACACCTCCTCAGAGAAATCTACCAAGTCCTGCGGCTTAGAGCACCTAGCAATCTGCTGACTGTCAGGTGGAGGTGAAATGGTATTTCTCTTTCATTTCCACAAGCCAACTTTTATTTTTTATTATTTTTTCCTTAATAATCCTTTATTGTTGAAAGAATTATATATGCCCTTTCCCCTCGCCCCCATTAACCTCCTCCAACCTGTCCCCACCTTCCACCCCAGGCCTTCACCACCCTACTGTCTATGTCCATGGGTTATGCATATATGCATACATGGTCTCCACAAGCCAACTTTTATTATTATTATTATTATTATTATTATTATTATTATTATTAATTTACGAGAGGAAGGAAGAGGGAGAGAGAGGTAGAAACATCAATGAGGAGGGAGAATCATTGATCGGCTGCCTCCTGCATGCCCCATACTGGGGATCAAGCCCGCAACCTAGGCATGTGCCCTTGACGAATTGAACCCAGAACCCTTCAGTCTGCAGGCCAATGCTCTACCCACTGAGCCAAACCAGGTTGGGCCACAAGCCAACTTTAAAGGGAGAAAGAAGTTCAAGAGTTGACCATACCTTCTTCTTCTCCTTGAGTACTCCAATAGATAAAATAAGCCCATCAATAGTCCCTTTAACACAATTGAAGTTACTAGTTAATGTCAATTCTCCAAGTCACATTTCTCCACACAAAGAAAATGAAAATAAAAGACTGATTACTCACACTTGTCAGAGCCCACAGACCTTGTACAGCTGCTGCCCATTCAAAACCAATTTTTTCATACAGAAATCCACCCAGCGTTGGTCCCATAAAAGCACTAACAATGAAAAGAAGAAAGGGTATTTAATGAGAGAGAGAGAGATGGGGGAAGGGGGGGGGGAGAGATCCTTTCTAAAGGTTGCATGCTCCTTCAATTATAAGTTTTCATTAAATTGGAACTATAAGTACTAAAGAAAAAAGGTGATTCCTGGACATAGCTTTGGGTATAAGAAAATGATTCTACCTGAAAAATGATGATGCTTAAATCTTTTAAACAATTGTACAATTATAACTGCTTATGAAAAGTTTATGCCTTACACAAAAATAAAATTTAAAAAAGATGGGCATTCAAAATAATTTTTATACTATTCTCTCTACTCTTCTCAGTGCTTGTATTAAAGATAACTTAATTCAGTACATATTTATGGATGATATCTACATTGCCAGCATACAATTATCCCTCTGTCATGGTAGAGAGTAAAAAATAATTAATAAATTTTAAAAATGGAAATACGTTCCTGATAAGTGAACTTAAAAGTATCACTTTTATAAGACAACATGCATGTGACCATTTTTATTAGGTATATAAAACTGCTGGCATAACCAATGATTTTAGAGTCAGAGGGTTCAGGTAAAACTCTGGTTCTGCCCTAAATAAATTGTGTGCCTTTGGCCAACTCATCCGGCATCTCCATTTCTTCGTCTGTCCCGGAGGGGCAGTATTTTCCATCTTGCCAGTGTGAATGGAATTCAATGGTTACTCACCCAATGGACCACGCTGCACTGAAGAGACCTGACACCAGTGCCAGGGTACTCAATCCTTCTTCAAACCCATTCTCACTGCAAAGAGAGACAAGAGTGTAGGAGTGACTGCGAGGAAAGCCGTGCGACAGAGAAGAACTGTGTGCCACAGACATGGAAACCAGGAGTCGTCTGAACAACCGACAGCGGGATTACTCCATTTCTAAGATAAAAAGCTAATCCAAGTTGAAGGAATTTTCATACTAATGTCTACTTCCTGGTTTTCTAAAAAAAATAATTTTGTTGCATATATAAGATACAACATTAAGAATCACAACCCATTTGCACTAAATGCTCAGAAAAATACATAATGAAGAAATTCTTAAAATGAGATGAGCATGTGAAGAGAACAATGGGCAACTTTTAGAAAATGCAGGCGGCTCCTTCCTCTGGGAGACGTTGAATTGACAGCCTGAAGGCCAGTGTTCCCCCGGAAGGGGTAAACTCCCCCAGGCTCACTCTGCGCCCAACACCATCAAGCCTGCTAACTGGGGGACTGCTGACCAAGTGACAAATGCTTGGTGTGACACTGAGATTTATTACAAGAAATACATGTTTGGTCTCCGTTCATTTCTGGCACACACAGCTCCTAAAATCCTTGAAATGTCCTAACTGATGGAAAGCGATAAAAGTCTTTGTTATATTAATGAGGTGACTTTCGGAAAACACCTAAGGATGGTGGCCAGTTGCCAGGAGAGCTGTTCCTGGGAATAGAGGGTTGAAACTTGCAGTCCCCCCACCCTCACCCTCCACTCCATTCACCTCTGGGCTGGAGGTTGAATCAATTGCTGATTAAATCGGTGATTTAATCAACCATGCCGGGGTAATAAAACTTCCATAAAAAAACAAAAGGACAGGGTTCAGAGAACTTCCTGGCTGGTGAACCAGAACGCTTATACCTGCCAACGTGCAGGGCCCAGACGCCATGAGTTATAGGAGCTCCTTTGTTTGGGACCCACCATGTGGATCTCTTCATCTGGCTGTTAATTTCTACCCTTTACTAGCCTTTGTTAATAAACATAATCTAGGGAGTAAATTGGTTTCTGGGGCTCGGTGAGCTCCTCTAGCAAATGAATCAAATCCGAGGAGGGGATCATGGGAACATCTGATTGACAGCCAATACAGGTGGTAACCTGAGCTTGTGACTGGCATCTGAAGGGGGACAGTCTTATGGGACGGAGCCCCGAGCCTGTGAAATCTGATGCTGCCTCTGGGTGGTCAGTGTCAGAACTGCGTGGAATTGTAGGCCGCCCAGCTGGTGTGAGAGAATGGCTTGGGAAACCCCTCATGCACGGGACTTGGTACGAGAATCAAGTCACCTGGTCACTCTACGCCCTTGGATGGACCTCCTCCACGAGAGAGAAATGACGCCGAGGCTTTTCCGTTTTGCTTCGGTTGTTTATCTGTACATAAACCAAGCTAAGCCTCTACCCACAACCCAGTTCAGCTATTACTGTAATACATTATCATTTATACTATGGCATTATTGCACATATTATTTTTATCACAATAGTGTGTGACATGATATCATAAAGATACAGTATTGTGGAAAACAGAAACATCCAAAATCTCACAAAATTGAGAAATGCACAAAAGTCTGAGATACTCATAGCTACTCAAATTACAGCTCTTGCCTCAACCACTGAACCAGGAGGTTATGGTTCGATTCCTGGTCAGGGCACACGCCCGGGTTGTGGGCTTGATCCCCAGTGGGGGGCGTGCAGGAGGCAGCCGATCAATGATTCTCTCTCATCATTGATGTTTCTATCTCTCTCTCCCTCTCCTTTCCTCCCTGAAATCAATAAAAATATTAAAAAAAAAAAAATACAGCTCTTTATAGAATGAAAGTAACTTACTGGGCACAACTGATAATCTCTGGGAGAGTTGGGATTATACTCATTCCGGAGGAAACGCCAATGACGACTAACATCAGCACCAGCAGCCACAGTTCACTGCAAAAGAGTTTCGAGGAAAAGCAAAGATTAGCCTTTGAAGAGTCACAAAGCTTCATGATAAGGAGGGCAGGCGGGATCCCAGAGAAGTTCCTTCCACAGATTCCAGGCCTGGTCTTGTCCTCATTCCCATCTGGTCACATGTCATTCAGTGACCACATGCTTTAGCTCCTTATACTTGGGGGTGGGGGTCAATTCATTCTAATATCTCAATGCCTTCTGTCACATATATCACATGTCTCGAGTCAACGTGCCTTACATCATCTGCAAAATCCTTTCAAAACTGGTGAAAATGCCAATGCTAATGCTTTTCCTTCAATTGCTTGGCTTTGAAATTCATTTGACCAAAAAATGTCAGAGAAGGAAGGTGGTAAAGTGACAGGAAACTAGTATTTGCACCACGCGGAGCACTATGCCAGTTACTTAGCACCCATGACCTCATTGAGTGCTGCAGCATCCCTGTGATATCAGTGCTATTTCCAAAGGAAGACAATTGAGGTGACAAAAACAATCTCCTTTCTGAGAACTGCAAAATGGGACAGAAGGCAGGGAGCTTTGATAGGATAAAGAATAAAGAAAACTTGTATACATGCATATGAGTCTAACCAATGGACACAAACAACGGGAGGGGGGGGGGGGGGAAGGAGGGGGGGAGGATGGGGGGGCAATAGGGAGATAAGACACACATGTAATACCTTAATAAAAAAAATAGGAAAAAAAGAGGAAGGAAGGAAGAAAGAAAAAGGAAGAGAAAACAAAAAAAAATATCTGATTGGCTGGAACTGCATAGTCAACCTTATCTGGTGTTTGGGGACTGGCTGACTGGCTAGCCTGTATTTCTGACTCAATCCTCTGTAGGGGGCATGCAGGAGGCAGCCAATTGATGATTCTCTCTCATCACTGATGTTTATATCTCTCTCTCCCCTCCCCCTTCTTCTCTGAAATCAATAAAAATATTTTAAAAACAAAAAAGAAGCTTTACTGAGCAGCTACTACATACTAAGAATGATATAAAAAATAAACAAATAAACAAAATCATTTGATCCCTGTCTTCCTTAAAACAAAAAAACATTTTAAGTATCAACTAAAGACAAGTGTCAACAAAAAAGTGCGATATTGAAACACAAAGGGAGAATAAACATATTTCTCATTTGATACAGATCTTATGCATTCCTGTTTGCTTGTACCACTGCTAGCTTCTAGTAAGATAAATACTGTCAGTCTAACAAACAACTCAATACTATCATAAACCAAGGTAATTATTTCAATAATAAGGCTTGAAATACCAAGAGACACCAATATCACATCAAATTAAAAAACAAATTCTTAATGCTATTTGACAAAAATTACCTTTGAATGTACAAGACTGGGGCTGGTCCTAACAGCATGTAGCACCCTGCTGTGATTATGTTTCCAAACACCAGGAACCATTTCCTCAGATGCTGATAAAGAAAGAGACCAAAGAAACTTAAAACACTCCGTGATCAAGGAATATTTTTTAAAAAATCACTGATGAGCATACGTCATGGTATTAAAAAGTCCAAATATATTGAAGAAAACAAAATTCGACATTTAAGAGAAAATAGGTAGGCGGTCAACACAAAAGCAAGGACAATATACCCCAACACAGGGAGTACGCAAAAGTAAGGATTCCTCGCAAAGGGAATGGACGGCAATTTTGTACATGATGAACCAGTTCAAATATAACAATTTCAAAAGCAGTCACTACAAGGAACAAGTAGGTAAAACATCTGGAAGTTTTACATTATTTAAAAAGTATCCACTAAAATTATTCCTTATACACTACTTGAATGTAGGCTAAAAATTATAGGGATACTAGGGGCCCGGTGCACAAAAATTTGTGCACTCAGGGGGGGGTCCCTCAGCCTGGCCTGTGCCCTCTCATAGTCTGGGACCCCTCGGGGGATGTCCACCTACTGGCATGCCTGGTCAGCCTGGGTGAGAGGCTGATGGCTATTTGCAGGTTGGCCAAACCCCCCAGTGTGGACCCTCACCCCATTGGGGTGTGGCCAGCCTGGGTGAGGGGCTGAGGGCCATTTTCAGGCCACCCACAGTCCCTTCAGGGTTCGGGTCCCTACTGGGGTACCTGGCCAGCCTGGGTGAGGGGCTGAGGGCTGTTTTCAGGCTGCCCACAGCTCCCATTGACCCAACATCCCAGCGAGGTTGGCTAGAATCAGGTTTCTGGGGTTTATTTATCTTCCATAATTGAAACTTTGTTGCCTTAAGCAGAGGCCTAGCCGGCCTAGGCAGGCAGTTGCAACAGAAGCTTCCTGTTTGCTCTAGCTCCATGGCTACTGGCCTCCATCTTGGCTGGGCTAATTTGCATACAGCCACTCTGATTGACTGGGGGTGTGGCTTGGCAGGGGCGTGGCTTAGGTGTCTCCAAGTTATGGCTAATTTGCATATTACTCTTTCATTCGATTAGATAATAGCTGCTCAGTTACATGTAAGACTTTGTCTTAAAACCAAGCTTAAAACACTGTGTAAGACACTTGATTTTCTTAGTAATTTCCATGTGATTTAGATCTTGACAAATAAACACTAATGCCATAAAAGCTTAAAAGCTGGCTAACAGTACTAGTTATGTATATTAGTTATCTGGACTGAATGGTTTGGACCTGGTTAAAGGAGAATAGAATGGACTTTCTGCCAGGGGAATAATCAACATATACTGATGCAGCCAAGTTCTTTACTCCCACAGGAAAACTAAATTATCTCCTCTCTGTTGGATCAAGACCAAACACTTCTGGAATTCTGGCCTAACTATTTAAGTCAATCCATTTTTTTTTTGGTATTATGGTAGTTTTTTATCTTTAGAAAGTTTAATGCAAAGTGAACCTGTGCAATTTGTAAGTCAGTGGAACCACACACTGGAACCTCTCCATTAGCTCAAAAAATTGAATATATTAGAATTTAGATGTTCTTCCCACTCCCAAAAAAAGATAAATAGGTGAGGTAATGGATGTGCTCATTAACTAGGTGGAGGAACTCCTTTCACAATATATATATATATACACATAATAATTCACCATGATGTACACTTTAAATATCTTATCATTTTGTCAATTATACCTTAATGAAGTGGAAATCCTATATAATAAAAGGCTAAAATGCAAATCAACTGAATGGCAGAACAACCGGTCACTATGATATGCACTGACCACCAGGAGGCTCCCCACAGGGGGAGCACCACTAAGCCAGAAGCTGGGCTCACAGCTGGCGAGTGCAGTAGTAGTGGAGGGAGGCTCTCCCGCATCTGCAGCAGCACTAAGGACTTAAGCCGCCAAGCGGACATCCCCCCAAGGTGTCCTGGATTGTGAGAGGGTGCAGGCCGGGCTGAGGGACACCCCCCCTCCCAGTGCACAAATGCTGTGCACAGGGCCTCTAATTAAAAATAAAAGATATCAATTCTAATCAATGGACTCTAGAGCTCTAGAGGTACAGTTGGAAAACTACTGGTCTAAACATACAAAAGCAATTCTTAAATATAAATTAAGTGTACATACCGGCATTTTATCGCTTAGTAGACCACAGAGTGGTGAAGAAATGGTGTAGGATAGTGCCAGACCCAGGAATACCAGTCCTACGTGTCCAGCAGGTAAGTTAAACTGTAAAAGAAATCTTGTATTAAAGGTACATGATTAAGTCATTTTATAAATAAACGTCTATTTTTCTGTTTACCATTTCTTCAGCTCTTGTTATCTACCATAAGTCTATTAATAACACTCAGTATCCTTCCTAATATTCGTCTATTGGTCAATGGATTACTTTTTCTCTATGAGGGGAAAAAAAAAAACCACACCTAACCAGAGGTCAGATGTCCTAGATTTTTGCCTTGTAGCACCTGACAATAAACATATAATTTGGCTTCTATGAATCATAGATTTTTACATGTAAATGAATACTTTGCAAACTTTAGGTGCATAAGATTTACCTGGAGAATTTATTAAGAGAGGTTCTTGGGCCCTAAGCCTAGAATGTTTTTTTCAAAAAGTCTGGGAATTTGCATTTCTAACAAGCAATCAGGTGATGTGACTGTCCACAGACTGAGTGCACTAATATAAAAATCATTGATGATATTACCTGTTCTACCCATCTCAAAGGGATAGCAATATTTAAATAAATACTTCAATGGTATGACACATTTTAAAAGGCTTTGAAACAGTAAGCTACCACATAACTCTGATACTGTTACTATTACCAATCATTTTCAATAATAAAAGGGTAATATGCAAATTGACCCTAACAGCAGAATGACTGGGAATGACTGGTCACTATGACACGTACTGACCACCAGGGGGCAGATGCTCAATGCAGGAGCTGCCCCTGGTGGTCATTGTGCTCCCACAGGGAGAGCTCTGCTCAGCCACAAGCCAGGCTGACTGCTGCCAGTACAGTGGTGGTGGTGGGAGTCTCTCCTGCCTCCTCAGCAGTGTTAAGGATGTCCAACTGCAGCTTAGGCCTACTCCCCACTGGCAAGTGGACATCCTCTGAGGGCTCCCGGGCTGCCAGAGGGATGTCTGGCTGCCAGCTTAGGCCTGATCGCCCAGGGGAGCGGGCCTAAGCCAGCAGGTGGACATCCCCCAAGGGGTCCCAGACTGAGAGAGGGCACAGGCTGGGCTGAGGGACTCCCCTGAGTACACAAATTTTTGTGCACTGGGCCTCTAGTATGATACAAATGTCTTTTTTTTTTTTTTTTTTTTTTTTTTTTGAGTTATCTGAGTTGTTCTCATTCTCCTCAATTTTCTTAACTAATTTTCTAACTTAAGCCCAGGAGATTTAATTACGAGCCAGTCTACACTTTATGTTTGTGACAAATATTAACTCATGCTAAAAATTAGTGTTTCAAAGATAACAGCAAGATATAAAAGCAAGATATGTAAAGTCAGATATGCCCTCTTTTGATATTACAACTGGGAGGAGACAGGTAGAGCCCTCCTACCCTAAAGGCCGGGAAACCAGGATTGGCAGCAAACCACCTATTCAAACGACTGATAAGAAGTCAGAAGAAAGGTTAAAAAAAAAAAAAACAAAAAAACATAGAAAAACACATTTCTAAAGATCTCTTATAAGATAGACAACAGTGACTTAGGTTTACCAAAGAATGCTTACAAACTTTTAAAACTTTTAGACACAACTTCCTGGGGCAGGAAAATGACTCTTAGAGAACACACTGTGGATGTGGATGGGATGTGTCACCACAAACATGAAACAGTTTTCTTGTGTGTTACCTCCTGGACGCTCCCTGCTAAGTGAGTATTCTCTGAGCCTTGGGCCATGCATTATAATCACAGCCTCGGGTTTACCTTTTGGGGCAGCTTACACAACTCAAATTGGCTTTAGTGACTTCACAGGGTGGTGTTTCTGGTAATGGTGCTTTTTTAATTCTAGGGCTTCACCTAAAGTCAGTGTTGACACATTAATTCTCCAGTATCATTAACTACCAGGCTTGTCAATATACTTTGTTGTATTATTAACAATCTCTTAAAAAAATATCTAAAAACAAATTTCTATGATATCAAACTTTTACAATTCAGTATTTATTTCTCAATAGTAAAAAGATGGAGAAATCTGGGGTCCTCCCTCCTAGCCTACGTATAATATAGCCTATAGACATTCAATTCTACGCAATAGCCTAAAAAAGTCAGCGGAGTCAGGGAGGAAACCTCACATTAAATGAGCCAATGGGTATTCCAAGTTCCCCGCTGAAATTCAAACAGGCAGAGAAAAGGTGTCCATATTAAGCAGCTAGGATGATTCATAAGCCAGACCTATAATGACTTGAGCTTGGCCTTGGAAAGAAGGGGACAAATGTTCAAGCTGCTTAGGGAAAGGCTTCCTTCATTTACACAGGATCAGACCCCTAGTTACAGGGACATTAAACAAGGATACAGGCTACCTCAGTGTGCAGTTCTCATTCTACCTACTTCTTGCAGCCACTCAGAGAACTTCCCACCCAGCAGGGCCCCAAAGCAAGCAATGATGTCTACTTCCTACCACGCGGAGCTCTTCAGCAATCAGGCTGCTTACCTTCTGCAAAACAAACAGAGACAGAGTTGGGTCAAGGAAGCCGAAGCAGGCGCTGAGCGAGGTGATGACGAAGGTTAGGAGCACGACCTTGGGTAAACTGATGAGTTTCCAGAATGAGTGTTGACCTGGATTAGACTCCTCTGAGTAAAATGAAATGAGAAATTGGAGTAATCAAAATAACTATCATTTAATCTATTATGAAAAGTAACATTGGTAAGGCCACCATCATCTGGTCATCAAAATAACTGTACCTCTGAGTTTGCCTAAAGTTGCTTATTACCTACGTTTGCAAAAGTTATTCAAACCTAGAGGCCACATTGTTTTCCTAAAAATAGTGTCTCAGATTCAAAAGGAATCAGGGTGTGTGAGGAGGAGAAGGGGTCATAGGTTATAGGTTATAAGGTTATAACCTAGAGGCAAGTGTGGCCTTTCCCAGATGGAATAAAGAATCTGTAAGGTTTAACTTTGTGCATGGGAAAATGCAGATCCTTCCTCAAGGAACAATGTGTGTGTGCTGAGGAGGAATTGGAGTTCCTCAAAGAATGCAACGCTTTATTTTCTGCTGGCAAAGAAAACACTGGATTGAATGCAGTGCTACTGAATCATGTGTAAAGTACATTGGACTTTCAAGGCCAGTTGCCCGACAACCTTCCTTTTCCTGCCATTCCCTACACTACTTCCCAGCTCCCAGTGCCAGGCACGGTTGTTCCCAAGCCTCCACTCATATTCTAGGACTCCTTTCTTTTTTCCCTTACTAATTTCTCAAATCTGTTCACTTTGCAAGGTCTGGCGGTGGCCCTGATTATTCCACAAATTTTACCTTTCTCTAGTTTCCCACTGCACTTCAAGTCTGTGCCATATCTTTTAACACTTAAGCTATAATTCATTGTCATCATTGTTTTGTATTGTGTGACGGCTTTCCTATCTTCCAATTAATTTACTGAAGAAAATCTTTGCTGATCCAGGCTCCGTGCAAAATGCTGGGCAAACAAAGGCAAAGAGGACACATTCTTTCCTGAGAGACAAGTGAAGAAAAGTAGGATGGGGTTAAGAGGGTATCTATTGGAGCATATGTGAGCATTTCCTTAAAACACACACACACAGCGCCAGGGAACAATATATAGAAAAGGATTTCCAAAAGTAATATCTAAGTAGGTGCCTAAAAGATGAGTTTGAGATGAACAAGCAAAGAGGAGGAAAGACTAACCCGGGCATAGTAGAGTCAGGGATACCTATGCATCGGGGAGAGAGCATACTACAGAAGAATGTGGAGGTAAGATTATGCAGAACTTTGTAAAATATGCTAAGAAATCTCTATGGATTTCAAACAAGGGTGAGACTCAGATCTGTGGCTGAAAGAGGCCTCTCTGTGGCTTTGAGAGCCAGATCAGCACTTGCAGATCCTCATTTCTCCAAAAGCACCCACCATGGATCATTACTCAAAACATTCTCGTTGAATAATGACCCAGTATGGAGCAGAGCACGGAAAAGCAGAGAGCCATTCCGCTACTTTAGTGCTGCCTTTAGACTCTGTCTGAATATGAGAGATAAAGTTAAACTGTGGTGTTAGTATCTTAATTATTAGTCAAATGTTCACCATAAACCAAATCTGAGCACAGCCCAGGCCACTCAACTAAGGCAGCCTGCAGTCAGTCTAGAAAGAGGTTGAGCACCACCATGTGGCTCCGTGCAGCAGTGCCGGCAGGCAGACTGCTTGGTGTGGCCTTTGAATTGTTTATAAAAGGTATTTACTAGTCACCTCTAAGATATAAATGATAAAATACCAACTTTAGTCGGTTAAATGTATGGTGCATCTAACAGGTATTATGAAGCTATGGTAGAAGATAAACTGTTATGGATAAAGGGTCCCTTCTCTAAATCCAAAGTGTGAAAAGGGGTTATCAAAATACTAAGAATGTCTGTGAAAACAAACATATAATGAATTGAATTAAGCTGTCGAAGAAGCTCAAATAATGAAAGCTTAGAGTAGTAGCTGCTCCAAGAGGCACAGGGCAGAACTGCCTGGGGAGCTCTGCTAAGGTGCTCGGTACTCTCTCGGCTCTCCCCAATTCTGATATATTCTTCTTAAAGGGGTGTGACGCCCTGCTTGGCAACACCTGCCACAGCAAGCTACCTGTAGAAATGGGGAGGTGGGGTACCCCTCAGGTGTGAGGGAGCAGAAAAAATACTGAGCACTATGGCAGTACTTACTCAGCATTTAGTCCAATAATTGAGAAGCTTCAGAAAAACTTGCCAAAAGAGGGCAAAGCTCACATTTTATAGATTTATGCATTTTTAATAGGAAGGTTGACATGCCCATGACTGTGTTAGAAATCTTTCTTTAGAGCAGTACAGAAGAGAGGACCTGATGAACAGATATAAAGGATCAGGGAGAGGTTAGGAACCATAGCTGACTCTCAGGCACTCAAAGCTAAAGCCACATTGTCCAGGGGTCTAGAAGGAGATAAATGAGTGGAGTAGGACACAAAAGTCTGCCAAGGTTAACAAAATAAAAAAAGAGAGTTAATTGTCTAGCTTCTATCTTTAAGCTCTCCTAAAGCAATCGTTTTAAAAAGCACTCAATGGCAATACTTACAGCCTTAACATGATCAGTCTTAGAAACTGTTATTCTGTTTTCCTCCATTCAATCTAACTAAAAGGTCCTTTTATAGATTAAAGAGAAAGTTTGTTAAACCAATTTGTTCATAAAAATACAGCTAGCTGGGGCTTTGTAACATTCAATGAAGATGCAGGGAAATTCTAACTGAGGAATGACAAAAATAAGAGAAACAAGTACCAAGCAACTAGGCTGGTGGTGGTTAGAGGGGGCTGCAAAGGATATCAAGATGGGCATGAGGGGAGGAAATGGAGAGCAGGCGGGGACTCAAGGAGTAGCAGATGTTGGGGCCAGTCCGGCACCTAATCACAGAAGTTCTCAATGCCATGTCCTACCTTTATCTAGTAAGGAAGGTCTTTTTTTCCTTATACAGTGTGATAAAGGGTCAATAAAACTCCTTCTCTGCTGCATGAGAATCGGAATGGGTGTCGGTTGCTTAGTTATCAGTTGAGTGTTCCTCTGACACCCAAGTGGGAGCACCACCTAGACGCTGGTCTATAGACACCACGCTGGCTGCCGTGTTACTGGTGTTAGAAAGAGAACAGGCCCCACTGTATGTTTCAGGGTGAATGATGGTGCCTCTCTAGCAATGGTCTCTAGCTCTGTCTCTCCAGCTCCCACGTGAACTCTTGCTCTGTTCCCCTAGTGAAAATGCCACAAGGGTAAAATGCCAACTGTGCTACAAGGCAACCTAGCTCACAATACAAATTACCCTGGCCTGGCAAATTTCATTTGAACAGAAGGAACTGTAAACAAACTATAAGTACCTGGTGAGGTATCTGCCTCCCTGCGTGTGATTGTGGAGACTCTGGAAGAGGTGTCATGGGGTTGTGACAGGATATGCTAACTCCTATGGGCACAAAGCTCTGAAGCCAGGATGACTCCCATTACTGCCTGCTGTGGCCTGGTGTCCTCGCACCTGACTGTGCTGCACAGATAGCTGCAAGGACCACTGGGAAGGAAGGTGTGGCCCTGCCTCCTATCTCATGTGTGGTGCCATGTATGGTGCATGTAACTTGTCATTCTGAGTCTTTAATTAAGTCCAAGATGACCTTTGGTTGGCACTACATACAGCTACGTTTTATGATCAGAAATTAAATATTTGCTAGTTCTAAAGGTCAGAAAAATTGCTGATGTACAGACATTTATGTCAACTGATTGCCTATAAGATTTTTCTAAAAGCAGAATCAGTTATTTCACAGTGTTCTAAAAATCTACCATTGATTACATAAAATAAAAATGAGTATACATTAAATTGATCTACAAAGGCATGCAAATACTGAAAGATTTTTAAAGTGAGTAACAAATATAGTCTTACCATAACTAGGTAAAATGTACATGGTGAGTGGTACCATCAGCAAAATTATGCATCCCAGCAAAATAAAAGGCACCTCATAGCCAAAGGATTGATACAAGAAGCCGCCTAAAGGAGGCCCTAGCACTAATCCCAGTCCAGAAAAAATCTCAAGGCTTCCCTAAAATTGAGGGGAAAAAATGAGTTAGTGTACTTTGCAAAGTTAACAAATAAAGGTTTAGTGGGCACTATCTGAAAACATTCTATCCCCTTCACAATTTACACACACATGCACACAAACTCAAGATGGACCCCAAATTTAACATATATTTTGAAATCATAAAAGCACTAAAAAATAAAATATCGGAGTTTTTTGTTCTTTAGTCCTTATGATAGGAAAGGTTTTCTAATTATGGCACAAAAACTCATAAAACACAAAAGAAAAGATTGATAAATCTGATTATATGAAAACAGGAAAAACTATGTAGAGAAAAATACAACAAAAGACAAAGAATAGAGAAAAAAAATACTGACAAAGAACTAATTTCCCAAATATATCAAGAGAGTTACTTCAATTCAAAGAAGAAAAAGATAAGTGCTCATCAGCAGATGAATGGATTAGAAAACTGTGGTACATCTACACAATGGAATACTATGCTGCTGTAGAAAAGAAGGAAGTCTTACCATTTGCAGCAGCATGGATGGAACTGGAGAGCATTATGTTAAGTGAAATAAGCCAGTCAATGAAAGAAAAATACCACATGATCTCACTCATTTATGGATAATAAAGACCATTATAAATTGATAAACATAAACAGATACAGAGGCAGAACAACATTGAACAGACTGTCAAACTACAGCTGGAAGGCTCGGGAGGGTTGAGCGGGGGAGTTAAGAGATCAACTGAAGGACTTGTATGCATGCATATAAGCATAATCAATGGACACAAGACACTGAGGGAGTAGGGGAGGAGGGGGGAAGGTCAAGGGAAAAAATGGAAACTTACTTAACACTCTTTATAATACTTCAAGCAATTAAACAAAATTTAAAAAATAAAATAAAATAAAATAAAAAAAGGAGAAAAAGAAAGAGAAAAACCTAATAGGAAAATGGGAAAAGACTATAAAGAGACTGCTGACACATAAATGACATGCAAAGTTCTTAGGCATGTGAAAAGAAGCTCACCTTCACTTCTCAAAGACATGAACATTTAAAGATACCAATGTTTCCCTATCGCCTGTCAAGCTCTCCATACTCCCAAGAATTTGAGGAAAGAGCACCTTTGGACATTGTTGGTCAGTGTACACCGCAGTGGCAACTTGACAAAGCAACCATTATAAATACACAAACTCTGACCAAGAATGCCACATCTGGGAATCAGACTTACAGATATAGCCATAAAGATGTGATATGGTATATGTACAAGCTTATATTTGTAGCACTATTTACAATAGCAAAAGATGTAAACAATGAAATATTCATCAATTTAAATAAACTAGGTTATACATACAGTGAACTACTACACCGTCATTACAGAGAAGCAAAGAATGAGGAAATTTTCATATATAGATATAGAAAGATCTCCAAGCTAATTTCTACTTTTTATTTATTGATTTCAGAGAGGAAGGGAGAGGGAGAGAGAGATAGGAACATCAATGATGAGAGAATCATTGATCGGCTGCCTCCTGCATGGCCCCCACACTGAGGGTCAAGCCCGCAACCTGGGCTTGTGCCCTGACCAGGAATCCAACCTGTGACCTCCTGGGCGGACACTCAACCACTGAGCCATGCCAGCTAGGCTCCAAGCTAATTTCAATGTTCGTGTAATAAGTAAGACAGAATCATGTTCTCTCAGTGTGTGTGTGTGTGTGTGTGTGTGTGTGTGTGTGTGTGTGTATACATGAATACATGAAATTGCTTGAGAAGAAACCTGTAGTATCTGTTGCCTTCTGGGGGCCGGGGGCCTGGACAACAGGAGTGCCTATGGGAACTAAGCAATAGTAATATATAGAATCTATTCACCAGAGCTGAAATAAATGACAAAAAAGGAATATAATCACTATATCCTATATTTCCCTTTGTAACTTTTGAATTTTGTACCATGTAAAATTATTTTGTTTTGGTAAACAAAACAGTGCTATGGGAAAAAATAGTTTACTATCGCAGAACTCTTACAGAAATTGCACCATTTTAGGTCAATCTAATTTAGGAGCTTTTATCAGAGACTTGTGGCTTGCAACCTAGAATCCCCAGATCTCACAGAAGACACAGAAGTGTCTACTAATAACTTTCAACGTTTCATAACAAATACAGCAATCCTAGATTTTCTCTCAATAATGTTATCCAGATCAACTACGATGTTAGGCCGTTAGCTTTTGGCTGCAATTTTACACAGAAACTTGGCATGCCCTCTGATCAAAAACTCCAAAGGACTGTGGCATCATAGGAATTTCTTGGGCAACACTTTCCAGGGTGTTCCACAAAGCACCAGTTCTTTAAAAGTCCAAAGTGGTTCCACAGTCAAATTGCATTGTGGAACATTAAATAAACTATCTCGACTACAGAATTTCTCAGAGTCTTAACACACAAATGGGAACTGGATAGCATATGCACACTCCAGACATGTTTATCCACAAAACCTTGTTTTGCAGAGCATGTCAACAAAGTAGTCTTCTGAATCTTTTTTGAGAAATATATTCCTGGGAGATGTGAACAGTGTACCTGCCACAATGGCCAGCACTATGGCAATAACTAGAGAATGAGCCTACCCTAAAATAAGCCTATCCAGATATATTATTTTATGTGGGTAAATGAAGGAGTCCTTGGTACTAAACTGTTCAGACCCGCGCTCTAGAGGACAATTATAGGCTCTGTGGTGACATCTGGTCTCTGTACACATCAGGTCCTTAAGAGATGCATGGGTCCAAGGAGAGACCTATGGGAAAGCCGCCTGGGGTCAGGGAGGCAGCAGCCTACAGGAATCTGGGTGTCACTAATACCAGATGTCCAGGTACCTAGGCAACATATGAGACATACATCAACACGACGCTACCAGGGTCTGGGTTTTTATGGCAAAACTAGAGGGTACTCTGCAGACAGCACAGACGCACTTATAAACTTCACGATAATTGTTAACATCTCTTCCATGAATCTTGGAAAAGTGGAAAAAGGACTCTACAGATTGAGTCTTTTCTAACCCAGAGGAACGCTTCAGGCAGCCAAGCCCCAATCTCAGCTATGGAGAGAGCGAGCAAAATACTACTAGGAAGGTATTTAAAAATAAATAAATAAAAGTGGCAAAAAGAATATTTGGGTTGGACCACATTTACCTGTCAAACTGCCCATTCAGAAGACTCTAAGGCCAAGAAGAGACCTAAGTAAGACTGATGATACATCTATTGACAGCCTGCTGCTGGAAGTACAAACTAAGGTAAAAGGTAACAAACACAGATTGTAAAAAAAACACAAACACATGTCTAGTAGAATGGACCCCAGCTTTAACTTGGAAGGTGAAACAAATATTTTAGCCTAAACTAAAGGTGAAATAGGAAAGAAATATAAAATACATACCAATACTGTGGCCACATGATTTGGGAAAGCCTTTGCGAGGATAGAAAAAGATGCAGTTATTGCTGCAGCAAAGCTTATGGCATCTGCTATTCTCACTAGAAAACACAGAGCAATAAATACTGGTCCATCTGGAACTCGATCCAATAAACTAAAAGAGAATAAAAAAAGTCTCAAATGCCAAGCTGGTTTCTTTTTAAATATATACTAGGGGCCTGGTGCATGAAATTCATGCACTGGGGAGGAGGGTCCTCAGCCCAGCCTGCCTCCTCTCACATATTGAAAGTCCTCAGGGGGTGTCCTACTGACAGCTTAGGCCCGCTCCCTGCTCTCCTTGAGGAGCAGACCTAAGCTGCAGTCTGCCCTCCCTTTGTGGGAGGCGACTGGGCTAATCAGGGGAAGGCACTAGTCCCATCACCCCACTGCTGCAGCCACTGCCAGTCACTGCAACCACCAAGGTGTTTTCATCAACATGAACTCCAGTGCCTTCACCACGAAAAAATGACAACTTTCTTTAGGCATTTTCAAGATGTGCCTTTCATAGGATATGACATTTCTTTCTGTCTGTCTTTTTTATCCACACATGAGGATATGTTTTCATTGATTTTTAGAGAATGTGGAAGAAAAGAGAAAAACAGAGAGAAACATCAAAGTGAGAGGAACACTTTGATTGGTTGCCTCCTGCGTATGCCCTGACCTGGACCCCGGCCAGGGAGGAGCCTGCAACCTAGGTACATGCCCTTGGTCAGAATTGAACCCAGACCCTGTAGTCGTCAGGCTGAGGCATTATGCACTGAGCCAAACCAGCTAGGGCAGGATATGACATTTCTTAGCCCTCCAGCAGTGGACCTTCATTTTTTTTCTCCAGGAATGTGGTGGAAAAACCCTAGATTGCCTTTTTGGATTCTTATTACCCAAGTTACTAAGAATATTACCAGTGGCATACGGGGAGCTTAGCCAATGAGCAGTAAGAAAAGGTGTTTCCTCTGTAGTTCACTCCAATCACCGGCTCCACCCCTACCCCTCCAATCCCAGCTCAACCCCTGCCCAGGCCTGTAACCTCTGGCTGAGGATACAGGCCTGGGCAGAAGACTCCCAAGCCCCTCCGATCGCCAGCTTCACAGAGTTCAGGCCTCTAAGATTGCCAGCTCTGCTTTTGCCCCACTGACAGACTCTGGCCAAAGCTGCAGGCCTGGGCATGGGACCCCCAGACTCCAGCTTTGCCGGCTGCACCGATGTCCAGACCCCTGCAATTGCAGGCTCCGCCCCTGCCTCTCTGATCACTGGCTCTGTGGAGCCCAGGCCTCTCTGATCTCCAGCTTTGCCCCTGCCCAGCCAGAGGCCTTTGGCCCAGGCCTTATGCCTGGGTAGGGCATCCTTATACCCCTCTGATCACTGGCTCTGCCCCTGCCTTCTCTGATCACCAGCTCCACCTTTGCCCATGCCTGAGGCCTCTGGTGAAGGCCTCTGACATGGGCAGGGGACCCCCAACCCCTCTGATCACCTGTTCCACCCCTCAGGACCCCCGTCTCCCCTGCCACCTGCCTGGCTAACAGGCCTGACCACTTCAGTGGCGGGGCTGAGCTAGACTGGGCATCGCCATCTTGTGGCTATGGGGGCAGCCATCTTTGTGACAGAGTGATGCCTAATTTGAATATTACTTTTTTATTAGATAGGACTAGAGGCCCGGTGCACAAAAATTTGTGCACTCAGATGGGTCCCTCAGCCCGCCCCATGCCCTCTGGCAGTCTAGGACCCCTTGGAGGATGTCCATCTGCTGGCTTAGGTCTGCTCCCCGGGCGATCGGGCCTAAGCTGGCAGTCAGACATCCCTCTGGCAGCCTGGGAGCCCTCAGGGGATGTCCACTTGCCAGCAGGGAGCAGGCGGAAGCTGCAATCAGACATACTTAGCTCTGCTGAGGAAGCGGGAGAGGCTCCCACCACCACCACTATACTGGCAGCAGTCAGCCTGATGGCTGAGCAGAGCTCCCCCTGTGGGAGTGCACTGACCACCAGGGGCAGCTGCTGCATTGAGATCTGCCCCCTGGTGGTCAGTGTGTATCATAGTGACCAGTCATTCCCAGTTGTTCTGCTGTTAGGAACAATTTGCATATTACCCTTTTATTATATAGGAGATATATATATATAAACTAATAAAAGCGAAATAGTAAAATTAACCGTTTCTCCGAGACAGGGTAAGCCACGCCCACCAGCCAATCAGAGCGGCTGTATGCAAATTAGCCCAGCCAACATGGTGGCCGCCACTCACGGACCTGAGTAAACGTTTAGGCAGCGTCCGTTGCAGCAGGAGCGAAAGCGATACTGTTTTCGGCCCTTGGCGGGCAGGCTCCGAAACATGTTTCAATAATGTAACAATCATAGAATCCTCGGGAGC
The DNA here is from genome assembly GCA_004026665.1 of Murina feae. Lineage (NCBI taxonomy): Eukaryota > Metazoa > Chordata > Mammalia > Chiroptera > Vespertilionidae > Murina > Murina feae. Next base: position 14 of record PVJC01024864.1, on the reverse strand, counting down.
TGAAGGGAACAGCA
>PVJC01024863.1:0-25193 GCA_004026665.1 Murina feae | reverse complement strand
GCTAGCTGTGTCTTTGAAAACATTTTGAAGTGCCTTTTGTTTTTATTTTTGCACTTTTGCCAGTCCTAAGGATTTTCAGGTTGGCTTGGATTTAGCGTGATGATTAAAAATTTGTTTCTTAAAAGGGAAATTGATTCTTTTGTTCTGTGTTGCTCAATTCAAGATTAAACCATGAGGGGATTTGGAACGATGTACTGAATTTTCATCTGGTTTGGTGAGAACAATATGTTGCTAGATAACCATTCCTTTGTAATAGCTCAAGAAGTAATAGATTTTTTTTTAAATTAAAACTCCATAGAGCACTTCTGATTAAATCCAAGACGGAGCAAATATCATGACTGTGTTTTGGGGAGCCATCAAATCTTCCTGGCACAATTCCTCTCTGGGCCTAGAAATGCCTTTTCTTTCTCTTTCCTCTGGAGATGGCACATTATGGGTCCATTTATCTTTGCGTTCAGGTGCAGCAAGACAGAGATGAGAAAGGGAATCTGCCAAGAGCCAAGAAACAATAGTAAATGAGCACCTTGAAGAAATTGCAAAGTAGTTTCTACTTTATCAGTATTTCCAATTCCAGGTATCTTACTTGGAAACTTCTGTATTACTTTGTTATCACTCATAAAATGCTCCATTCCTGAAACTGCTAGACCCAGAAAAATCAGGTGCCCTTCTTTTTTGGGGGGTGAGGTGGGCAATGTATAGGAATAAGACCATAGGTTACAATTTTCTGATTGTACAAACAAATTGATTTTCTTTTCTCGGCTATCAATACAGACTTGTCAAGAAAAAGTGAATGTAACACTCACCCTAAGTCTGTGTGTGAAAAAAAAAAAAAAAAAGCTTCAGAAGATCAAAATTCCCAGTGTTTGAATAGTTACTTTATATTACTTGATCCCTTCTTTGTCTACAATTAGCATCATTCCAAATTCAGATACTACAATAAAGAAAATAAGAACCCCTTTTATTGATTTAGATGCCTGAGGTCACTGCCCTATAGGAGACATAATTTGACCAACAGTACCGGGCTGCACAATGTAATGAATTGCTTTATAATGGAGTTACCTAACAATGCTAAATGCCCATTGAAACGTAAGTCAGTGGTTATGTGTATTTTAAGGAGATGGGATAAGGATGATGATTTATGGAGGCAAACGGTATACTATAGTGACAACGTGACACATTCACTTCACCATTCACCATTTGTACTTTGTTGAGGAACCAAAAGCACAGGACAGTACTTTGCCTAAGTTAGAAACATGATCTATATGGCCTGTGTCACAGTTGCTATTTAAAATACACAAGTTAGCATAGTCAATATCCCCCCCCCCCCCCGGCCGCCACCAAAGAAAAGGTGAATTTCACATTTTTGGCAAAGTTTTAGAAAATTAAAAGAGAAAGTTTATGAATTAATGTACATAAAACTCCTAGAAAAGCACAAATATTGAACAAAGGAATCGTACTCAGGGTATTTAAAGGGTTTCTTCAAATCCATAATAAGAAGGTCAATAATTCATTAAGGTAAGTAAAGGAATTAAATAGGCATCTCATAAAAGAAGATACATAATGGTCAAAAAGTGTAGGAGAAGATGCCAAATCTTACAAGTCATTAGTGAAATGGGAAGCAAAACTGCATGATAGGCATCAATCTGAAAATTATTGTCAATGTCGAGTATTGGCAAGGATGTGTACTACCAGGAACTCATACCTTGCTGGAGAAAGGATAATGTGACACAACTACCTCAGAAAACTCCTGGTAATTTCTCATAAAGTTAAACATACAACAATCACTCAGCAATTCCAGGGTATTTACCTAAGATAAATGAAAACATGTGTCTGCAAAATGACTTCTACGAAAATGTTCATAACAACTTTATCCATAATTGCCATAAAATTGGAAGTAACTCAAATGGCCACCAACAGGATTACAAATAGCAATTTATGGTTATTTGTATAATGAGATACTACTCAGAAGTAAAAAATTAGAATCAACTACTAATATAAACAACATAGCAAATTTCAAAAACATTATATTAAGTAAAAGAAACCCAAACAAAGAAAATTGCACATACTGTTTGATTCTATTTATATGAAACTTATAAATAGCTTAAGAACAGTTAAAATGATCTATGTTAAAAGAAATCAGAAAATTTGTTGCTTATGGAGATTGATGAAAAGGGTCACAAAGGAACTTCCTGAGGGTGATGGAAATGTTCTTTATCATACTTGGGAACCATTTATTTGAGTGTTTACACATATTTAAATTTATTGAATTATACATTTCAGCCTTCATGTAACCATGTAGCTTATTATAATCCTATATAATAAAAGCCTGATATGCTTAGTGTCCAGTCATTATTTCAACCAATCAATGTGTAATATGCTAATGATGTGCTAAGGCTAAGGTGACCAGATTTAAAGTGGTACACCATTGACTTGGGGGGGGGTGTTCTTTTTTTTCCCTTTTTTCCCCCATTATTACTTAAAATATCACAAAGAGTAATTGAGACTTTTTTAAAATGCCGTGGTACATGGGACAAACTGTTAAAAATCAGGACTGTCCCTCCAAAAGCGGGACGTCTGGTCACCTTAGCTAAGGCTGCTCAACTGCTTGCTATGGCTATGGCATGCACTAACCACCAAGGGGGAGATGCTCAAACCAGTAGGTTAGCTTGCTGCTGGGGTCCGGCTGATCGGGCCTGAGTGAGACAAGCCAGACACACTCTGGAGCCCTCTGCAGTCCCTCCCTGGCCCTGATTCTGCACCAGTGGGTCCCTCGCCTGGCCTGCATCCTCTCACAATCTGGGACCCCTTGGAAGATGTCAGAGAGCCAGTTTCAGCCTGATTCCGCAGACCAGGCCAAGGAACCCCACTGTTGCATGAATTTGTGTGCTGGGCCTCTAGCAAAAAATAACAACACAACAAAACAAACAAATAAAAAGCAAACATTAATTCTCTGTTAAAGATACTATTATGGCTGCCTCTTCCTCTCAGCCAAAAGTCAAACAAGATGCAATGGCTTATGGAGCCCTTCCTGGTCTGTCTCATTTTCTTTGTGATCTCCTATTATTTTCCCCGGCATTCACCTGGTTCCAGGTACACTTCCTTCCTTCCTACTTCCTAAATATGATGCCTCAAGGACTTTGCTTTAGCTGTTTCCTCTGCCTGGAATGTGCCTACTGCTAATATCTGTCCCATTATTTCCCATTTCTTTTAAGCATTTTCAGTATTTGTTAACATCTTTTCTATGAGGACTATCCTGATCATACTATTTAATGCTTTAACTTCTTCCTCTCCATCCTTGATCTTATTATTTTCTACTTTTTCTTTAATCATAGCACTTAATACAATTATACTAATTATAATATTATCTATTTGCCTTGTGGCTAAGCTCCATAATGGTTAAATTTTTGGCTTACTTTGCTTATTAATATATGCCAACTTCTTAAAAGTATTTAACATATAATTGATGTTCAATGAACATTTTTGTATGGAGTAAATGTATGACTGGGAGGAAAAATAAAAACAGCATGAAATATATATTTTAATCCTGACTAAGGATATTTTTCCATTGATTTTTAGAAAGAGTGAAAGAGAGAGAGAAAGACAGAGAGAAATATCAATGTGAGAGAAATACTTTGATTGGTTGCCTCCTGCATGCGCCCTGACCAGGGCTCAGAGGCTGAGGAGGAGCCTGCAATACAACCAAGGTATGTGCCCTTGACTAGAATCTAATGCAGAACCCTTTGGTCCATAGGATGACACTCTAGCCTCTGAACCAAACCAGTTAGAGCAATATATCATATTTTTAATTTCTACTATGATCATATAATTGAGAGCATATGAAAAACATTCTTTTTTCAGGACTTCATGTTACTTTATAGGCATTCTGAGAGACTTGAGCCTTTTTATTTTATTTTTTTTTTACAAACTTAATCTTCAGATGTTGGTTTTATTCATTACTTCACTCTACACAAAAATCTCTGATTGAATTAGTCATTCACTCTTCATAATTTTATGCTTCTTGTCAAAACAACAATTTTTAATACAGTAGGATAAAAGTAAAGTTTGTAGATATATTTGGCCTAAATATATTTAAACTTTAACATTTTTATTTTTGTTTCTTATTAAAACACAGATACTAGACAACAAAATATCAAGCCCAAAGGGAACAAAGTAAAATTTTTCTTATATAAAAGATATATAACAGATGATTACATCAATTGTTCTAAGTTTTTCTTGGAATTTTATGTATGAAAATCGGAAACAGTTCAATTCTATATTACCCACATGGACTTAATAACATGCTTTTTACAAGATCACTAGATATGGATTTAAAAAAAAATCTTGACATTCCTTTCTGGTATATTTAATGAAAAATAAAACTGAAAAGATCCCAAATCTTCTCTTTGATAAAATGCAAGAGTAATTTTTCATTCTAATTACATGTACATGTTCATCTGATACTCAGAAGAAGAAAAGGAAGAATCAACAAAAACATATTTATCACTTTGGGAGCAGAACTGTCTGGTGCTTAATTAGAGTTTTAGTTTTATACTCTTCAGTCAAAGGTTGCCAATATCAAGTGATATTTTTTAGATAGATTCTCATGGAGCACTCCAGGATCCAGGTCATTCATTTTCTTTCGGGTCAGCAAATTATTCCACAGTTCTTAGGTACCAATATTATTACCTTGAGTCCTTCCTTCCTCCTTCTCTCCCTCCCTTCCTCCCTCTCTTCCCCCCTTCCTTCCTTCCTATCACCCTTCATTTCTTTCTTTCTCCACTAAACACTTATCAGGAGATGTATTGTAGTGCTGGGAGAGTTAGAAATACATGATTTCTACCCATGACCAGAGGGGAAAACAGACATTTAAAATAAACAGTTCCACTATATGTATTTACACATATATATCTGACTTGTACATATCAATATTCCTATACACTGAGTGGCCAGATTATTATGACCACCTAATTTGTAGGCAAATTAGTCATACGCTGTATTGTATGGGATATGGAAGCCAAAGGCCTGTTCGAACACCTTTGCTGTCTGCAGTTACCAAGATAAAATGTCTCAAATTTGCACTGGAACACAAGGAGTGAACAGTTGAGCATTGGGAAAAAGTCATGTGGTCCGATGAATCACATTTCCAGTTGCATCATGCAGATGGCAGAGTGAGAATTTGGCGGAAACAGCATGAAAGCATGCACCCCACATTCATGAGTACAACCCTTCAAGCTGGCGGGGGCAGTGTTATGGTTTGGGGCATGTTTTCCTGGCATGACTTGGGCCCTTTAATTCCTGTGGAACAATGTCTGAATAGCACAACATACCTAAGTATCGTTGCTGATCAGGTTCATCTTATCATGTTGATGGTGTATCCCAATGGAGATGGCTTCTTCCAACAAGACAATGTGTCAGTCATGCCACGGTGCTCGTATTGTGCAGCAGTGGTTTCAAGAATATGAGGGAGACTTTACCTTGCTTAGGTGGCCCCCACAATCACCAGATCTCAATCCAATTGAGCATTTGTAGGACGAAGTTAAAAGAGCCATTAGGCATCTGGTTCCACAACCATCAAATCTAGCAGAACTGGACAGTGCTATTCATCAGGCATGGTGTCAGATTCCTCACAACATCTTTCAACATCTCATGGAGTCAAGGTCAAGAAGAATGGCCTCAGTATTGAAGGCAAAAGGTGGCCCAACGAAGTACTGATGGGGTGATCATAATAGCCAGGCCACTAAGTGTATATCACCGTGGGAATGACTCATTTTGAAACCAGTAGGCATTTGTTGGGCTACTTAAAGGAATGCTACTATGCACAGTCTGCCCCCATCCCTCCAACAATGAATTCATATCTAAAATGTTAATGCTATCAATGATGAGAAACCCTGTTCTATACTCACATGACCAGAATTTTTTACTTAATTTTTCTTCTGGATCCATCTCCAATGTCTTTCTATTCCTTCAAATTCTTCCTTCTTGATACTTTTCTTTTTCACAATTCTTGTGGCATATTCACTGCTTTCCTACTAGTAGCTTATATCTCTCCTCGCCTTTTCCACAATAAGGATCATCACATCTTCCCTCATTCCCCCTCTGCATGAGCAATGTCATCAAAGTGATTCTTGCTCTACCTAAATTTAAATTTACAGGTGAATTTATATTTATGATAGCTCTTTTACCAAGCACATAAGCAGAAACACAAAACAAATAACAGAAGAATAGGATCTCTAGATGTTCATTTTCCCCCTAAATATTACTGAACATGCAGATGATTGGGTGTGATCTGAATTATATTTTAAAGACCCTTTATTTTTTATGTGCATTACCTGGGCTAAATGTTTCAACGCAGTTTTCTAGAAGAAGCAAAGGAGAGAGGAAAACATACAGTGTGGACCAGAAGGAGAGTAGAAGACAGAATTTGGATAATGTATTTACAAAAGTACTAAAAATCTTAATTCTGAGGAAGATCAGCAAGTACACAAGGTCTTGAACTCATTCTAGCAACGGTTTTCAATCATAGTTATGATGCCAAATTAACTTTAGCTGAGAGATGCTTCTGTTATTAATAAAACCCTACTGGCTAATTTCATTGAGAACTTCTCTATGTAATTTTATTTTAGGTATTCAAATGTTATTTGAAAACAACAACAACAAAAAAAAAAAAAAGCCCAAGTTAAGATTGAATAAAACTTTGATATTTTTTATTTCTGTACTTTCCTCTATGTTTTAGTTAAACCACTAGGGGTTTTTTTCCCCAGCAAAAATAGGACCATTTGATGTTTTATTGATTTAGAAATACCCTACTTTCTCAGACTTCCCATGCTCTGCCTGACAGCTGACTGCTGGGTGCTATATTTCAGCACAAGGCCTTAATAACACTCTTGGAGATGGAAGGTCTATTGATCTTTTGTTGCTGCTGTTTGTTTATCTTTTTTTATGATTAGGAAGTCAATATAAATAGATACGTACATTTTAATGCAGGTTACCAACTACAGGCTGGAAATAGTTTTGTAAGACATAGTGTTTTTTTTTTCCTTCCTTTCATCAAGATACAGCATAGATAACAAACATGTGGAAAGAAAGAATGTTTACACTGGGGAAAGAAAATAACCATGAAGCATTTCTTTTTATATATGCATGAAAGGCTGTGAAGACTCCCTGCCTTGCTACAGAACCTTACAGTAACTTTTGTTTAAACTCATGGATTTAGTAGAAGTACTAATTGGATGTTCAGTTTCAGTATTTTATTTTTGTAAGAATTTTTACCTACATTCAATTCACTTATGAAAAGTACATTTCCCCCCTAACTTACCTGCTCCAACAGCAGGATTTAAAGTGCCATAGGAAAGGAAAGAGAGTGCTGAGAAGGACTTCTCTAAAAAGATATTTCTCCTGGCGTACTGTTCAACATGATATAGATTAAGATGGCCAGACATCCTGGATTGTCTATTCCAATTTTAATTCAGTTCACTTTAACAGTTTTTTTCAATGTTCTAAAAATTATAAACCTGGATAGAGTTGTCAGGAGATAAACATATGGAATATACTTCTTCCCCAAAGTGGTTTAGTTTGGTTGAGTTTGGGAGCGGCAATACAACTTGAACTTATGTTACTTTTATAGGAGGCAGGAGTAAACAAGTACTGTTGAAAGACTATCAGCATAATTCTGTCATGAGAATAACCCAATCAGAAGATGTCATTCCGTTAGGGCCAATGGGGTTACTAAACTTTCATGAAAGGAACTATTTGAAATAAACATTGGAACAAAATGAAGTTTTTAAAAAACAGACAAAGAAAGAAAGGAATATCTGGAGGAAGGAAAAATGTGAACCAAATGCAGTTTTAATTTTGTGAGCAATTTGGGTGCTATGAAGGCTTTTAACAGAGATTAGAGTTTTAGGCAGTGATATTTAAGATAAATTCAGACAAACACCTCAGCAGACCACATAAGATTCTATGGGTATTTTTTTACTAGGTGAAATGTAGAAGGGTTTAATATAAATCTCTTTATAATCTGGACCAACCTACTTATTTACTCTGCATCTTTTCTTTCTACACATTAGATCAATAAAGAGAACCTTGGCAAATTCTAAAATTTAAAGGGTGGACACAGAATTATAAAAGGAAAAATTGGCTGAAAAGAAATAATACTATGAGAAAAATACTTAGGGAATAAAGTAAGAGAGAATGATGAAAGAAACACTTTTCAATTTGATTTTAAGCCTAGCATCATCCTAATACCAAAACCTTAAAAGGACAATATGAAATGAAATATAGGCTGATGTTCCTCATGAAAGTCGACTAAAAAATTCTGAGTTACACACAATAGAACCCAAATATATATATATATATATATATATATATCTGATTGAGATTTATTCTAGGAATACAGAAATTATTTAAAGTTTGAAACTGTATCAGTGTAATGCATCCTATTAATAGAATAAAGGTATTTTCAGGGCCCTGTCCTAGCACATCTAGCTGAATGAGGACTTCTTTCCAATATCCATTTGTCAATTTAGGAAGACATCTGTTTGGCCTTGCTTATTTGTTAAATAGTGACCCCGGGTCAATTACTGTTATAGAAAAATTATTCACAATACCTGGTCATGCTTGGGTGACACGGCACCACTCCCTAAGAATGGGAGAGGGAGTGACTTTAGGGTTCCAGGAAAATAATGAGACTTAATGGAAAATGTGCTGGTAGCACCCCAAAATAGCTATCACAATCCTTACTTAATCCTCTTATTAAATCTATTTTCAAATTAAATACATTTTTAAAGCATTGTGTGTGTGTGTGTATGTATGTATGTATGTATGTATGTGTTAATTTATATTTCAGCCCCTCCATCAAGCTTCTTAGGAAATAATTAGCATGATTCTAAACAATACAGATAGAATTATGGTGTTTTTACCCTTATGAAAAAAATTTCTCACCATGGTTAATTCAGCACAAGGAATTTATATTGCAGCTTATCCATATTACCACTCTCTTAAAAGAATAGAAATTGCTTCATAAAGCATAATGTGTTTGACTAGATTTCACTTTTTTTTTTCCAGAGGCCTTGCAATCATTGACATGTGCCTGACAACCCCAATTACATTTCTCCTGTCTGCTGTATCAATATTTCCTAAACTTTTGGGTCAACAAGAATCTGATAAAAGCTGAGTACTCCCTCCCTAGAAAAATACACATAAGAACACGGCATGAATTTTTTTATAGAACTTTGGAGGGTTCTAAATCTCTGATGTGGAGAGCAACTTAGGATATGGGGAGAGCAAAGCAGAGACCCTCCCAGATAGCCAGCGCCTTAGCTAATGTGTGTACACTTTCTTCTGTGGCCCTTATTCTGCAAGCCTTCAGAGCATTTTAAAAGAAGTCAGACATGGCAGATTTTCACTTTAATTACATTACCTTGTCTATAGAGAATAAGTGAATGTCCGGGTATTGGAAAGGCAGGTACCAGAGAGATCAGTGAAGGGACTGATATAAATGTGCAGGACCTCAAATGGGTAGGACTCTACTTTATTGCAAGTGGAGGTAGGGTAGGAGAACTTAGGGTGAATCTCAAATATCCAGATGGATGACATTAATTGAGAATGGAAATATCAGCGACTTTGGCAGATGATGGTGTGCTCCATCACAAGCCCTGGGGATTTATGTATACACATTAAGGAGGCTTAGTTGGATATACAGGTTGTATGTTCATAATGATTTCTGGAGCTCTTGCATAGAACAATGCCTCAAACCTTAGTCGGTGTGAGGATCACTTAGGAAACACATTGCTGGACCCCACCGAGTTTTTGATTCAGCAGGTCTGGGCGGCTAGAAAATATGCATTTTCAAAAGCTTCCCAGACAACGCAAATACTGTAGGTCTAGAGACCATGTTAGGAAATATTTCCTAAAAATACTTCCATTGTTTTAGGTTTCTGTTAAACTATTTATCTTCTTGTAATAACATCCTTTCTAACTGACCCCTCCTCAAGGTCATTTGGGAAATTACTCTTCTCTTACTCCCACCATTCTATTCTTGTCTTTCTGCCTATGTTTGTTCATGTGTGGTTACATGTGGAGAGAGCCATGTATGTACATAAGCAGTTTTGTAGAAACAGAGAACAGGATTATGGTTGTCAGGGCTTGTGGGCAGGGGAAAATGGGGAGGTGTTGGTCAAACTTCCAGTTATGTTCTGAGGATCTAATATGCAGCGTGGTGATTGTAGTTAATACTTCTGTATTGTATACTTGAAAGCTGCCGAGATTACTAGCAGATCTTAAGCATTCTCATCACACACACACACAAAGGAGTTAACTCTGTGAGGTGATGGGTATATTAATGATCCTGATCTTGGCAATCCACACTATATCTCAAATCAGCACATTGTGCATCTTAAATATATACATTTATATTTGCCAGTTATTCCTCCATAAGGTAGGAAAAATAAAAAAAAAAAGAGAATGAGTTCACTGCAGAGTGAAAGTAGGAGCAAGGAAAGAATAAAATAAAAAAAAAACAAGGTGAGAAAAAAGAGGGACAAGATGGTCTTTGATTCCCTTTATCTCCAATGCTGGTCCCAACTCTTGCCTTTCCAATTATGTGAGAAATAAATTCCCTTTCTTTCTTAAGCTGGATAGCATGTGTTATAACTTTCTGGGAAAAGTCCTAATACCTTTTTCTTTTATTTAAAAAAGTATACCTTTTCAGGTTCTGATTCCCATATGTTAGGTCTGAGTTAGTAAAGCAGGTTGATAAATGTTCTTTCTCTAAAAATTCCAATAATATTTACATACTCCAAACCAAATAAATCAGCATAATTCAGATTTTATTTGCATACTTTGACTTGTGTTCTTATTGCTACAAATTTAATGTAGACCACAGCTGGGTTGTAAGACATTGTATTGATTTGGTTATCCTAACATAGACACTAATCTAGTTAGAAACGTCGATGTTGGTAGAATTAGCCATGGGATATGTGCTGGCATGGGCAGTGTTTATTAGTTTCTGCTCTGATGGCGGTGTTGTTATTGTTATTGATTTAGAGGGAGACGTTCAGGTCTCTATCTTGTAGTATTTTGCAAGCAGCACTGATTGACATGCACAGCTTGCTCTTACTATAGTTTTTTTGTAGTACAATGGAATTAATAGAAAGGAGACCACCTGAGGCACATTAATTAACAGTTAAGAGAAAAATGTTAACTTATTTGCCCTCTTCATTTCTCCAACCATATAGATAATAGGTTTCCATTAATAAAGTCTAGCAGGCTGCAATGCCGTATGTAATGTGAATTACTTTTCTGTTGGGAGCCAGGAAAACTTTGTGAAACACAAAACCTCCAGATAATACCAGACCTTGTTTCTGTTTTTCCTTGAATCCTCTCTCTGGCTTGGTATGTGGTGGTCTGAGGGATTTGAAAGCCCTGGTTTTCTGCAGGGAAAAAAATTAGATCAACAATGATCTGAAAAAGTTCCCTTCACTCCTTATACTACTGACCACGCATAACTATTCACCCTGCTCTTTCCTGTTCCCCAAGATCTTAGTGACATTTGAGGAAGAAAGATGAATGTCAATATTCATCTTGTTCAGATAGAACATTTCTAATCTTAAGAACAAAATAACCTGTAATATTACCTTTTGATCAGGTCTACAATTCCTGACAAACAGAACCTTCATAACCTACCATTATTGAATGGAGATAATAAATGACATTTCACTTATTCTCAAGACATCGTCTTAACAGAAGCTTTGGAGGGAGGTGTTGTTTTATCTCCACAGCAGAAAATAAAGAAATTAAAAAAAAAATCAAGAGTTAGGTATAAACCCTGCAGCTGTTACTCTCTTGTGACTGTATTCAATTACAGATGGGTGAAGCCCAACCAGGCCCGCTTAATTTGTGCCTCTGGCTTCCCTTTAGGCCAAGGACAGGCAGGGCACATTTCCATGATGTAGCACGAACAGGAGCCTTATTTCATTTATTAGTTGAGTAGAGCTTGAAAAGGTTTTTTAAAGATACAAAACAGAGTTTCCCACTGAGCTAACCTCATTTTCTAGGATTCTACCATTGCCCTCACCATATGTCCCATCGCATTATTTCAGAGATATCCAACTGCTGAAATAATTTCTGTTTCTAGTAAATAGATGTTAGTTGTATTTCTAAAATTATTTCTACACAAGTTAAATATTCCAGTGAGAAAATGATCAGTACCAATGTACAACAGTTTGATTACCTAAGTTCAATGAGAGGAAATGACATATATAAAAGAGAAGGATGGGGCAGGGGAAGGGTTGGGGATGGGATATCAAAAAATAGATTAAAAGCAGAATGTAAATGCTAGGCTAAGAAGTTTAGAATTAGTTCTGGTACTGTGGAGAACCCCCGAAAGCAGTTGGCCTGGGTCTCTGGGTATCACCGCAAATTCCAGCTTAAGCCATATGTGGAGGTTTCTTTGAGAACATTCACCACCAGCACCATTACGAGGTCTCCCTGCAAATTGAGAGTGGGGCTGCCTCCTCTTCAGTCAAAATATTATTTCATTTTATATCCCATGTTTTCATTCAAACAGCCCCCATCCATCCTCCCGCCAGCCTCTTTCTGATGCATGTAGAAACTGCCACTATAAGCCAACCTTCTCCTGCAGGAGGTGCCCACAACTTTTCTCATAAATATAGTGCACCAAAGTACCATGACCTGTTTTATAAGCTTTGTGCACATGCAAAGCATACTTGAAGAAATGTGTAAGACTAGTGATTAGCAGCAGGAGTCCTGGAGTCAGAATGCCTTGGTGCAATTCCATGCTCTGATAATTACTTGCTGTGGGATCCTAAGAAAGTTACCTAACCTCTTTCAGTCTTTGTAAAATGACAATAATTCATGGGGCTCATACGGTTATTTCAAGGAGTCATGAGTTAATACCTGTAAAGCACTGTAACTATGCACAGTATACAGTAATGCCTCAATAAGTGTTGGAAATATTTCTACAGGTTTTAAGCTGATGAGAGTTCTAACCAGATAACACGGATTAGTGGGAAGAAAGCAAGGGCTATGTAGTTAAGCCAATATGGTTTCAGATCTTGGTTCTGCCGCTACCAGCCATGTAAATTCAGGCTACTCTGAGCCTGTCTCCACATCACAGGATTGCTCATCAGGCAAATTCATGCCACAAGTAACAGAATATTCTACTCAACATGGCTTAAAAAATGAAGAAAGACATTGCCTTGTGTAACCAGTGGTGCAGGGAGAGGGAGGTGGAGTGTGTTATCTCTGACTATTTTTTCACTACTCTTTGGATTTAGCCTATATCTGTCAATTTTCTTCTCAGTCTGGCTTCTCTCATGACCCCAACTTGGTGACTAGGGCAACCGGGGCAGGTGCTCTCATTTCATGTCTAAAGGAAGAAAGAGAGATTCTTAGCTAACCATGAAATACAAGTCCTTCCTTTTACCCTGTCAGTCATTCTGGGATGCACAGTTACCCTTAGACAAATGATAATAGTCAGAAAAAGAGCACAGACCAGTTAGAACCCTCCCTTGGAAGGGAAGGACATGGAAACAATAAAACTAGGAATGTTTTCTTTGGAAGGAGGCAGAAGGAATGGATATTGCATGGGCAATCGAGTATGTCCATCAGACTTTATTTTGAATATTAAGTAAGATAATGTAGTAAAATATAGGATTTGCCAAAAATGTATACACACACTTTGAATAAATTATAGGCAGTGTTTCTTAAAATACGTTTCATTTTTAAAACTGAGCTATTAGCTATTAAAGTGTACATATATTTTTTTGGGGACACCCTGTATATAGCATGTCACCCAGCTGCTGTACCAAAATTCTAACTCTTCTCTTCTCTCTGTTGCAAGTTTCTTATTCATAAACACTTATTAAATTAAACAGAGGCTCTATTTGTCACTGATGATGGATTAGTTCAAAAAAATTAAAGTAGGAGAGGGAAGCTGAAGAGACTTAAGATGAGTTAGAAAAAAATTAGAAGGTTATTATAGGAGTTCTGATAAGAAGTAATAAACTCCGAACCATGGAGATGATAAACTAGAAGACAGTGATAAATGTGAAAATATGGAGTTAGAATTTATAGTATTGGTGACTGATTGGTGATAGGAGGTAGTAGAGGAAGAAGTGACTTCAAGATTTGAATCTGGTTGTCAGGGAGAATGTCGATATCTTTAACACAGAATTAAGAAGAGCTGGTTTGTGGGAGTGGGGCAATGTTGGTTCATGGGATTTTTTAAATTCAAGGGTCTTTCAGAATAACCAAGTAGATAATGAATGAGATTCTTAATTTAATATGGAGATTCTTTGGATCATTCAGATAGTGGTGTTAGATTTGATGAAATTTCAGGAAGGGCTGTGCACATCAAATAGAGAAGGTTAAGAAAAGAAATTAGGAAGCAGCTACATTTTTTTAAGTAGGAAGGAAAGAATGACCAAAGATACACAGATAATAGCACAATAACAGATTCTGAGAGATAAATTATTTCAAAAGGACTTTACCAGTTGAAATGGCACAAGTATTTCCAGGAATTTAAAAGTAGAGAAAAGACACAGGACTCAGTGATTGTAAGGTCAATGTTATCATTGAGGGGGCAAATTCAATAACATCACTAGTGAAAGTTAAGAAATTTGCAGTGATGAAGAAAAGATGACAGGGTTAGCCACTCTCTCATAGACTGACTGATTGGACCCTTTAAGATCTGAAATTGGTTAATATTTGTATGTATGACTTTACCAGTTGTATAAAAGGATACTATGATAATTGCTAGTTGTTGTTTTTTTCATACTTCTTTTTCCTAATAACCCTATTTATTCAGCTGGGGTTTGTTTTTTTTTGCTTGTTTGTTTTGTTTGTTTTGTTGTGTGTGTTTTTGCCCCATTGCCTCAGGGAAAAAACAAAGTAGAAATCAGAGACAAAAAGAATAAATTATCATATTTTTTGAGGTTTTAGAAGCCTAGGTCTCAGAGAATGACCGTAAAATTTAGATGATGCAAAACGATGAAAGTGATACAAAGATCAATGAAGTTCCACCTCAACTTGTCTGCCACCACTGTCTACCTCCAGACCAGCTGACCACTTTCTTTAACACAGGCAGAGATATTAAGGAGAAAGCAAGAGTGAGTGGAGGTTGTCCCTAAGAAACCAGGACCAGGTGGACTTAAAGGGGACAACCACCCCACATAATTCTGAAGAC
This sequence comes from Murina feae, assembly GCA_004026665.1. NCBI lineage: Eukaryota > Metazoa > Chordata > Mammalia > Chiroptera > Vespertilionidae > Murina > Murina feae. Next base: position 9,988 of record PVJC01024863.1, on the reverse strand, counting down.
CGAAGAGCAGAGGACACTTTTCCTGGGTTCAGCTCAGGTAGTGTCAGCTTAGTATAGCTAGTGTATCTAGACAGATGGATCTGCAATTAATTGAAAGTTTCTTGTATGACCCTAGGGCGTAAGAAAGATAGAGTGGCACCCGCATAGAAGAGGAGAAAGTAGCACAGAGGAAAATGTGTGTGGGAGACTCAACTGAGCTTTCTCAGCCTCAGAATGAAGCAGGAGAGGCAGACGGGCTCCAGAGAGGAATTGCAGGAGTTAACCAAGAGGGGGGAGTCATTTCTGAAGGCCACAGAGAGCAGGGATGACTCACCTCTGGACAGGATGGCTCGATACCAAGTTAATGGTTCCTCACCACCCCCCATCCAAATTCACCCTGTGAATATTGGTGAGTATCCACAGTGACATATTCATAAGGGAATACCCACATAATAACAAAATTCATTATTTTTGTAAGAATCAGATTTGATAAGAGTACACATTTAATAATTCCAAAGCAGCATATAGCATTTTAATTCAAATGTCTTGTGCTATCTTGAGCCTCAACACTAGTAGCAAAATGTTTCTAATATAATGTTATTATTTGCTCTACAAAGTCACAGAAGCAGAAAATATCCTCAGGTACATGATGGATTAGCACATTTTTAATCTATAAATCAGAATTTTACAAATCTCTCCAAATTGCTTTCCTTAGAAATCAGCTGTAATTAAGATAAAGGGAGAGTATATTTAACCGAACCTTTTATTTACTAACATTTTGAATTTAAAAAATCTTTCATGTAGATAATTATTTTATTTCTCAAGAGAGTGTAGATTCTTGAGATGAGGTTGAGTTCCACCTGCAGTTCAAGCAATAAATAAATAAAAATAAATAAATAAACAAATAAATGAGTAAATAAATGGAGAATGGCATTGAAGGGGAGCTCAGCTTCCAGAGGAGGTCCTGAAGATCAGATGGGATAAAACCCAACCCTGCCCAAGTCAGCATGGCCAATAAGATGAATTCTTATTTTAAAGGGGAGGACACATGCTTTGGTTCTGAACCACAGCTAATTTCTTTAACTTTTCACTTTCTCTTGAATTTATAAATTTAAGATTTGGAATAACATGCTTAATAAAAAAATCATGCTTACTTTTTTCTAAGAAATTACCATGTGCCTTACTTGCAGTTCAGAGAGTTTGCTTCCTAGATCTAGTGCCAGGTGCCAGGTGGTTGGCTGCAGAGCTGTTGGAACAGCATTTATCTGACTCGAGTGTGAGGCCTGATAAACTCTTTATTAAGTGCTGACAATTTAGTCAAATAGTACCTGCGACAGACAGCTCAAAGAGCAACCGCTAACCTGAAATTAATGCTTCTATTTCTCTTCCAAGCAACTAATGTCATTATCAAAATTAGATTTCTTGGAGGGGTAATTGACACAATCTGGTAATTCAGAGACTTGTCATTAAAAATTAAGCATATAGGGAAACAAGATGAACTCAGCTTCTGCTACCAATCCCAGGGCAGCAGAGCATCCAAAGCAAAATCTCACAAAGAAATGGCAGTGGTAGGATGAAGGTCAAGGCTGTGTATGCACTGACTCTGGTCTGAGCAGAGAAAAAGTGCTGGAGACTAGTCTTCTCTCATTGTAAAAACCTGTTTGTATTTGGGGATGTATAATTTTATTTAAAAAATGTTGAAAACTTTTTAGCATTCTCTAGAGAGGCAGTAATGAATTTTTTTTAACCTCTAGAATTTTTTTAATAATAATTTTGTTCTCTTATGTGAAGTTCTTAAATATGATAAAAAGATGTTAAGGAGAATGTCAGGTTCACAGGGAGAAAGAGTTAATGATTATTCTGTGCCTTAACTCTTGTTCTTCCTCCCATTTGGAAGTCTCTTCTATACCTACCTTATGTCTCCCCAGAGCAGTTGCCCCACCCTACCAGCCTGACTCAGACCAGTCTTTTTAACCTGTTAACTGATGGCTACTATATGTTAGGTCATTAAAGGAGGAATGCACAGGCCAGAGTGATGAGGGATTACGAATTTATTTGATCATCCGCACACCAGGTGCCTGAGCCTGGATGGCTCCAGCACCCAGTGACAGGAATCAGGGGCCTTTAAAGGACATTTGGCAGGCTGTTTTCTGAGTGGAGACTTCTTTATGCATACCTGGAGGGGAGAGAATGAAATGTGGTCACCATAAGTGAAATGTGGTCTCAGCAAAGGTAATGTCTGTAGTGAAATGACCTGAAAAGCCAGTTCCCAGAAGGGTATCAACTCAATGGCTCCATCAAACCTAATACTATATAATGTAGTAAATAAAAGCACAAATACATTAAAATAAAGCTATATATATATTTACCTAATTCATTTTAAGTTTAATTTAAGATCTCAAAATCAACTAAAGATTTGTAAATTACAATTTAGGCTAACATGTGAAATCCTTATGATGTATAGCGTTGGCTGCATTGATCTCTTTTGATGAAGACATTGCATATTATCAATTAATTTAGTTTAATACAAAATTTTGCAAATTTCTAACTGATGTTAGTTTATCTGATGCAGCAAACCAGAAGAAAAAGTTTAGAAAATTCAAAGTGGACTATTCGCTAGAAAATATATACAAGGCTTACACAAACTAGAATATTATGCCAGCATTATTTTTACAAGGTGGTAAAATAAAAAAAAAAGAAGATATAAAACTATTTGAAAACCCAAGTTATTAAATCTGCCTAATTAGTCCAGAATTATCTTGAGAAGGAAAAATAGATGATTTTTTCTTATACTAGGATAGACCATATATTAAAACTATTAAATGTTTCAAAATAATGTTTTTCTTTTTATCTTGTAACCTAGTAATTAAGGGCAATCATTCAATTCACAGCTCAAAGCTTTTTAAAAATTAAAATTTTTATTTTGAGAAATTTTATGTTTAAGTACAATTCTAAGAAACAATACAGAGTGATATTGTGTCCTCTCTTCCAGTTCCCTCCAATATTCCACAAAACTATAATCTATCTCATTTGAATTTACCTAATTATACTTGTGTGTGTATTTAGTTCCATGCAATTTTATTGCAAATGTAAATTTGTGTATCCACTATCATGACAATATCGTCACCACAAGGCATCTTAGTGAGTGTCCTTTGATAAGCACATTGCCCTCCCTCCTCCATTTCCTCCTTTTATTCCTAATCCCTAGTAACCTTTGTCTGCTGCACCTCCTACTATTACTGACCCTTTATAACCACTAATCTGTTCTCCATTTACATAATTTTATCATTTCAAAAATGTTATGTAAATGGAAATACATGGTATGCCATCTTTTCAGATTGGGTTTCCCCCCTCAGCATAATTTTTCTGGAGGCTCATCCAAGTTGTTGTGTGGATCAGTAATTCTTTTTTATTTTTTATTGAGCAGTATCCCATGGTATGAATGCACCATTATTTGTTTAACAATTTATCTATTTAAGGGCGTCTGGGTTGGTTGTATTTTTTATCTCTTATGAGTAAAGTTGCTATGAACATTCCTATACAGTTTTTCACATGAACATAAGTTTTCACTTCTCTGGGATAAAATGCCCAAGAATTTAATGCTGGGCAGTATGGTAACTGCATCTCATTTTATATATATATATATATATATATATATATATATATATATATATATATATATATATATATATATAATTTCAGAGAGGAAGGGAAAGGGAGATAGAAACATCAATGATGGGAGAGCCTCATTGATTGGCTGCCTCCTGCATGCCCACTAGTGTGATTTGAGCCTGCAACCTGGCATGTGCCTTTTACTGGAATCCAACCTGGGACCCTTCAGTCCCACAGGCCTACACTCTATCCACTGAGCCAAATCAGGTAGGGCTGCATGTCGGTTTTAAAAGAAACTGTCAAACTCTTCTCCAGAGTGGATTTACCAGCCTGCATTCCCACTTACGGCGCAGTAGTGATGCAGTTTCCCAGCATCCTCACCAGCATTTGGTGTTGTCACTGTTTTAGCCATCCTGACACATGTAAAGTGCTATTACATTGGGACTTTAATTTGCATTTGCTTAATAATGAACATCTATTCATGTGCTTACTAGTATTTGCCATCTCTAAATCCTCCTTAGTGAAATGTCTGTTTAAATCTTTGCCTATTTTATAAATGAGGTTTTTTTTTTCTTCATTGAATTTTGTGAGTTCTAAATACTAAGACTAGAACCTGATCTTTTGTTGGATATGTGTTTCGCAAATATTTTCTCCCAGTCTGTAGCTTATATTTTCACCCTTTTAACATTATCTTTTTAAAAGAAAGAGCTTTACATTTTTAGGAAGTCTAATTTATCAATTTTTCCTTTCTTGGATCATGTTTTGTTGTCACATTTAAGAACTCCAAGTTTAAGTTCTACATCCTGACAATTTTATGGAATATTTTTCTAAAAGGTTTATAGTTTTATGTTTTAAAGTGATCTATTTTGAATTAATTTTTATATCAGTTGTGAGGCTATGTCAAAATTTATTTTTGTCTGTGGAGGTCAACATGTTTTGTGTGTGTGTGTTCTTTTGTTTTTTTAGAGTTGAAGCTGTAGTAAGACAACCATTTTAAAGAACTAACACATTTAAAGCATAAATCACTTCTTGGAAATACTATAAGTTTAGAGTCTTATCTTTCAAAGGAGACATGCTGATGTCATTACCTTCCTTTATGCACTTGCTGTCCGGGAACCAGGTTCTGTATGTACACGAGACTGTGCATCTTCCAATGTCACCTCTCTGCACTTTGCAGTCTTGAGAAGCCAGGGATGCCACCTGCTGCTAATTTGCTATAGACTTAACTTCTCTCGGACAAGAGACATGCATACATAGTCAGTCAGGAGAGAATCCTTTCTGAACATTTTCTCCTTATTCTATAGTCACAAAAATCAATTATCTGATGCTTTATTTCCCTGATTCTCCATCATTTCTATCATTTCTATTATTTCCTTTCTTTTGTGACTTTTGAATCCCTCTTATTTGTACATCAAACTCTGTGATAATCATAACAGAAAGAATAATTACTTATCATAGATTATTTTGCAGCAAACGCATTATGTAGTTTCTCTCGGATCCTCACAATCATTTATGCAAGGGGCATTTTATTTAACACCCTTCACAGATGAGAACACTAAAGCCCAGGGAGCTTTCTTATTCCAATGCTTCCACTTTTTCACTAAGACCCCCCCCCCCCGCCCCCCACCCCTCCAGACTTCCTATGACTATTAGGCTATTGCTGTTGTACTGAAATATGGTACTGTGCCATGATTGAAAATATCTATGAAATTATTAGATTCCTTTCATCACTATCTTACCTCCAAATATCTTGAATTGAGTAAGTTTATCTCATTCCGCTGCTACTTGCTGCTCCTTGAATGTATAATAATCTCGTTCTCATTTTTCTACTTTATGGCCCTGGAAGACCTAGCATTTGCCATTCTTGTTCTTGTTACTTTAACAGTTTCCCTGTTGCCTAACTTCAAAAACATACCACCCCATTCAAAGGAAATGAAACTGTTCAGCTTTCAGAATTGAATAGATTGATTCATTCAGAGAAAGGTGAGAGTGAAGGATTCTCATAGTTCTGTGTAGTATTTGGTTGCTTTTCTAGTTATGTTAGTGACAACCCTTTGGACCTTTTTTGTTTGCGACTTCATTATTTTACATTATGTTTCAAAATAGTGTTCCAGCTTAATGGATTATAAGTAATATTTTGCTAAAAAGATATTTGTAAAGCATATCAGTATATTCCTATCTAAATACATATGCATAACATGTTAGTATTTTAAGTGGGTACAAAATTGGATCTGATAATTTTTTATAACAAAATTAAATACTTAAGCTATTGCTTTCTATAGTTATTTAAAAATAGAAGGAGTACTTTTCCACGCCTTCAACAGGATTAACCATAAATCGACCCATGCAATTTTAAAAGCAGATGAAAACCACTTTATGCAACATTCTCTTCATGCACATATAGTAGCTTGTTCTCCACTGAGCTCCATCACTTTTACTTAAATGCCTTCAAACCTGACAGTGTTTTTCCTTTTGTTACTTTAATAACTTTAATATCTAGCTATCTCTATAGGGACTTTTTCCCAGGTGAAATCACTGTCTCCCCAGAAGTTTTCTCTCACCTTCTTCCTCACCCTTCCAATTATTCTACCCACCTGGAATGTATTCTTTCCTGCACTACCATCTTTTCAATCCTACCCAGTAGTCAATAAAAACCCTAAAACATACCTCTCTGTCCTTTCTATCATCCATCCATCCATCCATCCATGCATGCATCCATCCATCCATCCATCCATCCAGCCATCCATCCATCCATCCATCCATCCATCCATCCATCCATCCATCTACTGAGCAACTCAACAAGGATTCACAGGGTATATATCTACTAGACATTGTGATAGGCTCATGAGTTATAAAGTCATTTATCTTGTTGAGTGCAGTGAGAATACAGGCATAACTTACTTTTTGGGAGTTGAGAGAAGCTGCACTTAGATGGCCACTTGAAGAATCAGAAAAGTTTGATGTCTGGAAGACGATGAGGAGAACCTTGAGACCCAGGCAACATGTGCAAAGTTGTGAATGGAAATGTGAGAAAATGAGTTCCATTTAGGATCTGCAAAGATCTTTGGTATTACTGGAGCATGAAGAACAATGTGGGAAGAGGTGGGAAATCAGGTTGTGAAATCATGAAGAACATTGTACACTAATGCAGATAATTTGAGACTTTGTAATAAGGTATGAAATGATATCTCTTTGTGGTTTTGAATTCCATTTCCTAGATGAGTCATGATGTTGAGCACCTTTCTGTAATATTTGTTTGTGCTTTATATGTCTTTGGAAAAAGGCCTATTCAGGTTCTTTGCCCATGTTTTAGATAGGTTGTGTTTTTAGCCATTTTATTTTTTACTCTTGAGTTTTGTGAGCTCCTTGAATATTTTGAATATAAGCCCCTGATCAGATACATGGTTTGGAAATATTTTTTTCAATTTCTTAGGTTGCCTTTTTATTTTGTTTATTGTTACCTTCACTGTGCAGAAGCTTTTTAGTTTATGTAGTTCCACTTGTTTAATTTTACTTTTGTTGCCTGAGCTTTTGGCCTCATGTCCTAAAAGTCATTGCAAAGGCCATTGTCAAGGGATTTTTCCTCTACGCTATCTTCTAGGAGTTCAGTGGTTTCAGGTTTTATATTTCAGCCTTTATTTCATTTGGAGTTGGCTTTTGTGTATGGCATAAGATAAGACCCCAATGCAGGTGACTAAGCCTGGGCTTCGCTGGGACTGTCCCCCAGAGCAGTCAGCAGCTTCACTTTGGCTTGAGCCTTTCTCTACAGGTAGCTGTGTGTTTAGCATGAAGTCTTCCAGAGAAAGGATCCGTAGGGTGGGCATTTCAAGCGATGGAAGCAGAGTTGCATGGCTTTTTATGACGTGGGTGTGAACGCCACCGAGAATCACTTCTTCTGTAGTTTACTGGTCAAAGCAGCCACAGTGTTATCAGGTCCCAGGGGTAGGGATTTACAGCGTGATGAGGAGGCTGAAGTCACACTGTAGTAGAACGCAGAAGAGGGAGATTTCGGCAAATACAAACTGCCATAGTTTTTGTTCTAGCTGCTGGCAGGTTGACCAGGGTTTTTATTAAAAGCGTTGTCTTGGAAGCTTCTAAGTATATTTCTACTGGAAAAATATCTAAGGAATATTAATGATTAGAAACATTGAGAAGTAACTTACAATATACTCATATATCTCAGTGAAGGTTATAGTATTGCAAGTTTGTGCTTACACATTTTTAATTAACAGGTTTTCTTTCTGATCTCTTGACAACAACAAAAAAATACCATTTGTTGCTAGTCTTTCAAATGATAAATTGGGTTGCTACAAATTTTCATTAAGGTTATTATTAATATCCCCTATTACTGCAAGCTTCTAAGAACTTCATTTATAACATCACTGGTGGTTCTTTACTTACATTTTATCAGAGTGGCTGGCTGGAAAGATAGAATATTCGATATACAATAGAGATAAATGATGGCAGAAAAATGGATTCTGGATGTTGTTTGAAAAACCACAATTCCCTTTACTGAGTGGAGACTCTAGAGGTGGCCACACTTAATCATCAAATGTTCATTTTTTGTATGTGTGTTTTTTTTTTTCAATCTGTCCCACTGAAATTAACACAATATGTCTGCTACCCTTTTGGAAATCTCTGTTAAAACCTTTCCCTTTTCTGAAGTGAATCACACACACACACACACACACACATGCACATACAATTTTTTGGTTTGTTTCTTTTTGCTGCTATATCTGTTATCAGAATAACATCACATTTTCTTAAAGTGTCATTTTGTTTTTATAAGCTTTATTGACAAATTGTTTTCATAACATTACTAATCATGGGAAAATCTATTTAGTGTTATCAATAATCCATTTTAACATGATTATATGTGTGCAATAAATGGTTCCTATACTCAAGGTAGTTTTCAATTTAGTTATAGAGACAAATCACATAGTCTATCATAGGAGAAAAAAGGTATCAGACTCAATGATTAACATTTATCAACAATCCTTTTTTTTAACACTTTTCTAGGGCTTTTCATGAGGGTAATTGTGTGTGGTAGAATTAAATAATGAAATTATAGCAAATTTCTAAAATAAAAAGAGATGAATTATTAACTTTACTACATTATTATAGTTTAGAAGAATGTTTCTATATTTTATGATAAAAGTAATATATGCTTTTGGAGAATATTTGGAACACGTAACAAGCAAGGGAAATTTGCCCATATTCTATTGCTAGTATTTTAGTGCTTTTCTTCTAGACCCACATGTCTACATGTGTGTGTTTTATATGCAAAAACATCGAAGTCATGGTGCAGAGGTGGTGATGGTGGGTTGTCCCTCAGCAGGAATCTCCCTTCCTTCCAGGGTGCTTAACTATACTGCCCAGGCTAGAAAGCTTACCAAGTATATTTTCTAGATGCTCTTGTAGAGAAAATTTGGGGTGCATATTGGCTTTGGCAGTTAGATGCTTCCTGTGAGTTCTATTGGCTTATGTTAGGCAGCAGCATTCTTCCTTGTGTTCTTGTTCCTACCACTACCAAACTCGGCATGGAGATTGTTTCTGGCTGCAGTTGCATCAAGTTCCGTCTCTTGCTTCATGGCTGTCCCCAGGAGGGTTAGTGAGAGCAGCAGTTTCTAGGTCCTTGGCTGTCAATGAGACTCTCTTGTTCTTTAACTGCACAATTGTGATTGATAAACCAGAGGTTGCATCCTTCAAGTTGAACAGTGATACTTTTCAATCTGTGCAATAAAACTCCCTCTCAGTAACATTCCAGATGCATATTGAGGGCCTACCTTATAGGGAACACTAACAGGAACCTAAAAGTCTAGGAGAGAAGAAGGCCATGTGAACAAATCGTAATACATTGTAATAAATGCTGTAATACAGATCATAACATTATTTTGCTGTCCATATCCAGCACAGGGAAACTTACATATAGCCTCAATTCCCTACTAACCTAAAGTAGTAGGTTAAGAATCTTCTATAATAAAAGCAAAACATGCATATGTGACCGTTACCACCAGCCAATCAGAGCAGCTGTATGCAAATTAACCCAGCCAAGATGGAGGCCAACAGCCAATCAGAGCGGCTGTATGCAAATTAACCCAGCCAAGATGGAGGCCAACAGCCACGGAACCAGAGCAAACCAAAGGGTTCTGTTGCAACTGCCTGCCTATGCTGGCAGCTGGAAGTGGCACCAGGGCACCAGGAAGTGGGAAAGCAAGGTGGCGGACCAGGAAGGGGGTAAGAGGTGGCAGGGGGTCGGCGGCCTGCTTGGTGGGCTTCCCAGCCCCTTTGTGGGGCATTGGGGAGCGGGTAAGAGGTGGCAGGGGGTCAGCGGCCTGCTTGGCAGCTGTCCAGGCCCTTTGCGGGGCATTGGGGAGTGGGAAAGAGGCAGCAGGGG
>PVJC01024862.1:0-25227 GCA_004026665.1 Murina feae | reverse complement strand
TAAAGAGCTTCACAGACAAGAAAAAGCTAAAAGAGTTCATCACCACCCAACCAGTATTATATGAAATGCTGAAAGGTATCCTTTGAGAATGAGGAAGAAGAAAAAGGAAAGTAAAAATTATGAACAACAAATATATATCAACGAGTGAATCTAAGAATAAAGTGAATAAAAAATCTGATGAACAGAATAAACTGGTGAACAGAATAGAATCAGAGGCATAGAAAGGGAGTGGACTGACAATTTTGGGGGGTTAAGGGTGTTGGGGGTGCGTGAAGAGAATGGACAATAATTGTACACCTATGGATGAGGACAGTGGGGGGGCAAGGACAGAGGTTGGGGTGAGAAATGGGAGGAGGGGAGCTATGGGGGAAAAAAGAGGAACAACTGTAATAATCTGAACAATAAAGATAAATTTAAAAAAAATAAAAAATAAAGCCAATGCTCTTTCTATTTAAAAAAAAAAAAGAGTTCCCATATGATCCAGCAATTCCACCCCTAGTTATATAAACAGAATGTGGTATATCCATACAATGGAATATTATTTGGCTATGAAAAGGGATAAAGTACTGATACATGCAACAACATGAACCTTGAAAACATCATGCTAAGTGAAAGAAGCCAAAAAAAAAGGAAGCCAGAGAGAAAAGATCACATAGTGTATGAATTCATTTATATGATATATCCTGAATAGGCAAATCCAGAGTCAGAAAGTAGATTAGTGGTTTCCAGAAGCTAGGGAGAGAGAGGAATAGGAAATGACTGCTAATTAGTACTGGGTTTCTTTTAGGGGAGGGAGGTTTTAAAAAATGTTCTGGAATTATATCTCAAAAAAAAAAAAATCCTCCTCTAATTTCTTACTAAAGAACTCCTAAATTCTACCCAGCTATTTAGCACTACTTCATATTGAGTGAAATTACTCTCTTCAGTGAGAAATTTCTTGAAAAACAACCTCATCAATTTTCTCCTGAACTACTTCATTCACTTCCTAATACTAGTAGATAGCCTACTCTAGTCTTGACATCCTTCCCCTTTTCATCTTACTTCAATCCACACTATTATCATTCTTCTATATCCCAGCAAAATGATCTAGAAATTTACCAGTATTATTATTCTGCTTAAATTTTTCATTAGCTCCTATTTTCTTAAAGCAATGATCTCTAAGGTAGAATGCTTGCTTACAAGAGGTGCACAAGACAAATCACTGGAGTATGAAAATATTAGTGCTATTTATATGTTTTTTAGTTGATTCCTTTAAATTTTTGTTTTTGGCAGTATAATGGTACTTGTTATAACATATGAACAGACACATATTGGGGTACATCCTCAACTTTTTTATGGATTAGAGTGCATAATCAAGAAAATTTGCAGACCACTTACCTAAAAAGATTAAAATCAAAGCTTCTTTGCATGGCATACAAGATCCTTCATGACCTGGCCACCATCTACCTCTTTAGGAGCTGCCATTCCAGCTTTGCTCTTTGTATACCAGCAACACTAAACTGCTTATACTAGTGGAGTTTCCACTATATACCAGGCTGTTTCACACTTGTGTGTCTTTGTTCTTGCATTCCCATTGCCAGTGAATACAACAGCCCAATAAGCACAACTTTTATAGCAATGTTTTACAACACAGAGTGAGTGAGTGTGATGAATGTTCTCCTTCTAAATGTACTTTGGGATAAATCCCTAGAAGCGGAATTACTAAGTCTAAGAACATAACCTTTTGAAGATCTTGATATTTATGCCAAAAAACTCTCTGTTCAAATTCCCAAGCACAATATGAGGGCAACCACATCACGCTTTGGCATTCATTTTCATCAATATGATGGATTAAAAATTATGTCATTTTAATCTGTGGTTCTTTGGTTAGTAATGAGAATAAACATTTTTTAAATGTTTATAAGTCATTTATATTTCTTACTTACGTTACTTTGTTTATGTCCTTTATTCATTTTTTTCTACTAGAATATTGTGTTTTTTAAAAAAATGATGAGGAAGAGATTTGATAAATTAAAATATATAACAAATCTGTCATGTGTTGCTTGCATATTCACTCAGTTTGAACACACCTGATTCTTGGTTCTTTCATGGTAAAAGCTCCAAACTTTCCTAAAACACAAGTAGTACAATCTAATCCCCACCAGAACCACTCCTAACAATACCAACTTTGCACTTCAATACTCAATCTGTTCTCTAGGATGCTGCTTTTAAGCACCCCAGCTCAGGAATATTAAGACTAACCCAAGGAGTCCATAGTACTATATCTAATTAAGTATTAGCCCCCCAAAATACAGAAAAACTAGGAAATGCTTCTTCCTCCCCTGTACTTGGAATCCCTCAAATATCATGGTTCAGAGTAAAAAAACTGTCTTGGTCCTCCAAAAAACCACTTGTAGTTGGGAGGTACAGTAGCATGGAAAAAGAACATGAGCCCTAAACAGTCTGGCTCAGTGGATAGAACGTCAGCCTGCAGATTGAAAGGTCCCAGGTCAAGGGCATGTACCTTGGTTGCGGACACATCCCCAGTAGGTGGTGTGCAAGACGCAGCTGATTGATGTTTCTAACTCTCTATTCCTCTCCCTTCCTCTCTGTGAAAAATCAATAAAATATATTTTTTTAAATAAAGAAAGAAAGAGCCCTAACCAGTTTGGCTCAGTGGATAGAGTGTCGGCCTGTGGACTGAAAGGTCCCAGGTTTGATCCCGGTCAAGGGCATGTACCTTGGTTGCGGGCACATCCCCAGTAGGAGGTGTGCAGGAGGCAGCTGATCGATGTTTCTCTCTCCTGGATGTTTCTAACTCTCTATCCCTCTCCCTTCCTCTCTAAAAAATCAATAAAACGTATTAAAAAAAAAAAGAAAGGAAGAAAGAAAGAAAAAGAACATGAGCTTTAGAACAGACAAACCTGGATTTAGGATCCTGGCTCTATCATGTTCTTACTATGTGATCCTAATCAAGTCATTTTGTCTCAATTTCCTTATCTATAAAGTGAAAATAAAACTATTGGTTTTAGGTTTATCTTGAGAATTAAATAAAATAACATATAACATATGTAACGTTTGTAACCAGAGGTTTTGAATACTGTAGGTGCATTCCAAAAAACATGGTTTTCCCACTCTGATGGTGCCAAATCAGTAACTTATTTAATTCAAATGATCTTACATAAAATGTTTGCCTGAAATAGCTGTCCCAGCAAAGCATCATCTAGGTAAAAAACATTTAGGTCAGCTTTCTGTCAACTGCAATTTCTAGTGCTACAATTATGCAATCATCAACCACCTCTGCAAGACAACAAAAACCCCAAAGTTGATGTTACTGAAATTGCTAAATACAGCAATTACTTGAGGCTCAAGATCCTTTAGGAAAGCAATAAAACCTTTGTAATTATAGGAGCAAAAGGCTGATTAGTTATTCCAGACAGTGGTCTCTACAACTAGAAGCCTTTTTGATCACTGCCCAGAATGGCAGCATACTCAGAAGTCTTTCTCAAATTGCTATTTTCTCACTTTTCATACTCTGAAAGAAACAATGTCAACAAATGAACTGAAGGAGAAGGGGGGGATAAAGGATATCCTTTGAAATTTAGCCTTCTTGGCACTCTTTTCTGGCAAAAGGCTCTAAGCTGGTGAAATAATCTCTAGGAGGAAAACATACTTCATGAAATCTATCAGCATTACCCCTTTCTATGGGAAAAGCAAGGAACACATTCTCCCTGTAACATTGATTCTTTTAGGAAAGGAAAGGAAGCAAAGTATCATTTACTAAGCACCTATGTTCAGATGCTGTACCATACTATTTAATTATGTTATCTCTCAAATCAAATGAGGTAGGTCTTGCCTTTCTTTAAGGACAACAGGTAATTTGCTCAAAGTTTTATTATTATTAAATAGAAATATCCAGCTCCAAGTCCAGGTGCCAGGTCTGTCCAACTTTGAAACTTTTCTCTTTTCATTACACATCAGCAAATCTCCAAATGACTGTGCCAATTCTCTCATATGAGAAAAAAACCAATTTAATTGTTAGTACCAAAAACAAAAGAAATAATTCCAACTAAGTGTCCTGTTTCTGTCAATTAGCACACTGTTTTTCTGCCTCCTGTTTTACCAACTTCCCTATATAGTCTTTAAAATGAACTGAAGGACTCACACAAAATGCTCTTTAAAAACCTTAATAAATCTATAAAGAAAATGGTACCTGTTGACAACCACAGCACACTGAAGCAGAAGCAAATATAAAACAGATGCAGGCTTCTCAACCACTTCACAGATGTCTGCCAACAAAATCCTGATAAAATCCAGGAATCAGAACTTGGCTTGACTCCCAGCTTCTTCTCCATTGCCTTCCAGATAGGCAGAACCAGTCCACTAGAAAGAGAGAAAGAGAAGAAATAATATGCCAAGTAATTAATAATTGATTCCTAGAAATGTGGCATGCTAGATAGAGAACATGATAAATTAGGGGGAAGAAAAATTTCAAGTTTGTCTTTCACTGCTCATCTCTGCCCATAAATTTTAAACCTAAGCTTTGACATAGCCTATAATTATCAGGATAAAAACATAGCAAGGGATGTGAAATGAAGTCCCTGTAAAATGGAAACACCTTGTATTCCATTATTTTCTAGTCTAACAGCAAATCATCTAAGTGGAAGAATGGAAAGAATACCAGCCTGAAAAAAAAGATCTGAGTTTCAGTACAAGTTCTGCTAACAGCTTTGTGGCTCTGGCCAATATATTCTCTTATCTATGAAAAGATGAAGTTGGACCTGAAGGTTTTATGTAGCCATGTTTGTGTGTGTGTGTGTGTGTGTGTGTGTTTAATTTAATGTGATGGGCCCTAATCAGTTTGGTTCAGTGGACAGAGCATCAGCTTGCGGACTCAAAGGTCCCAGGTTCGATTCCGGTCAAGGGTATGTACCTTGGTTGTGGGTACATCCCCAGTAGGGGTGTGCAAGAGGCAGGTGATCGATGTTTCTCTCTCATGGATGTTTCTAACTCTCTATCCCTCTCCCTTCTTCTCTGAAAAAAAAATCCGTAAAATATATTAAATAAATAAATAAATTTGATGTGATGGTCTTTAGGCAGGGCATATACTTTTCAGTTTGCTACTGCCACCACCACTATTATCTTAAAATTTTATCCAAGTAATACTTCAATGTCACCTCCCTGACCCCTAGAATCATTTGCAATTCCTGACTTGAATTCATACATTCAATAAATATTTACCGAGCCCCTATTGTGTGCTAAATATTGTGCAGGCTACTCTAGAAATTAGGGGCTATTTATGTCCCTTTCAGGGGGAAAACGTGATTTTCCATCAATTTCTTCTGTCTTACAAAATTTCCCTATATCATATAATTATATAAATCCTGGCAACATTATTAGAGTTGATCAAGTTCTGAAGAAGCCATTCAAAAATGTTCTGTCCAAGTCCTGGCCTATTATATAACTCAGTTGGTTGGAAAGTCATCCCTTATACCAGAAGTTGGTGTTTGATTCCCGGTCTGGGGCACATACCCAGGATTCCTGTTTGATCCTCAGTCAGAGAATGTGTGGGAGGCAACCGTAAAATGTTTCTCTCTTATATTGATGTTCCTCTCCCTCTCCCCCTCCTTCACTCTGTCTCCCTCCTTTCCTTTCTGTTAGTGTTAGGGTTTGGCCTGAGTCACCTCTCTTAGATCAATTTTTTTAAAAAAATCTTCTGTCTTAAATGTGCACCTGTCATCTATATCTGGCAAATGGCACAGACTGACAACCCCCGCTGCCAGCCAACATACAGGGAGAATGGCATTGCATGGGTTGGATATGAATACTAATATCAGGAAACAGACACACACACACAGTTACAAAAGATACAGCCCAACAAAGAAAAGGCTCTCACTGAGTCTTAAACATACAGAGGACTTCATCTTTCTCATTCACTTCCATCCATTCCTGTTTTTAGTTGTTTTGTAATTGTATATTAAGGGAAAGGGGGCAGAAAGGTGTGTGCACCAGAGACATGCTTAAGAGATGAATAAATGGAGTCTAAGTTACAAAGTGCTAGTATATCCAGCACCTTCTCTAGCCTCCCAAGATGTAATGGGGGAGGAGAGAGGGAGGGAATGAGGGGGAGAGGGGGAGAGAGGGAGAGAGACAGAAAGCATGTATCTTTCTGTCTATCACAAAAGGATTTTAAACATAAGGTGACTCAGCACCTGTTATCAATAACAGCGTGACAGGTGGGCGACAGAAGCATTAAATGAATAGGTTTTGAAAATGGGAGTAATAAACACTACTGAATTAGCAAGCTGATTAGAAGTACAATGTCTTACAAATCACGCATAAGGGAGAGGCAGAGCTATGCTATCCACTCCCAACCAGTCATTCCTATGAAACCTACAACTGCCCAAGGGCACCACCAAAAAGGCTTGCTGACCAGGGCAGGGACAACACATCACCAAGATCCAAATGGTTGGTTATAGAATTGACGGTAACAGCCCAGGGAGACAACGCACACCCCCACAATACTTGACAAATGAAAATCTAGAAAAGCTTGCAACAGTGCTGGCATTTGGGGCGTTACAAGTACACCCGAAATAAAAGCACTCTCTGTTGCAGCAGCTGTTCAGACAGAGCAGGGGGTAATGTTTACTTAATACTTCAGGTTGATGGGGAATGTAGCCTAGCTCAGTCTGTCAGCTACATACGTGGAACTCCATTTATGTACACAGCGATAAGATATGTTTGAACAGCCTATTCAAGTTGGTGTGAGTAATCAAGAATAAAACTCCCTTTTTAAAAAAGTCTCAGATATTTGAGAAAGTTACAGAACAGACTGTCATGAATAAATAGCTTTGCTTATATTTGCAGACATTGTTTTCCAAATAGCTGGGGAAATGAACAGATTGTTCTGGGGGGCGGGGGGTCGTCTATCCAATTTGTTCCTGGGTTCCAGGCTGTTGATCATATAAGAAAGCACACGAGTCAGCTAATTCTCTTCACCTGCTGCATCTAAGGTCGGTTGGGCACAACCCCCAAGAGGGGAGAGAAGGCAAAGCTTTCCTGGAATCCTGCCTGGTTCTCTTTTGATTTCCTTCATTTCACCTCCGTGCTCCCTGCAGCCCCCACGGGACCCCTCCGTGGGGCATAATTTCCCAAGTCCAAGTCTTGGAAAAGGCAGGTTTCCGCAGGGTAATTCACACGTCGTGCTCAGCCCCGCCCTCCTTAATCTGCATCCACTTTCTCTCCAGGTGTAAACACCAAACACCTGAGACAGCAGCTAAGGGCGAGGCTGCAGAAGTCGCGGGGGCTGAGACCGCGGCGCCCCGAGCCGGTCTGTCCTTCAGGGGATGGAGGGAGCTGCCAGGCCAGGCCCGGCCCGAGGAGAGGAGTGCAGCCTGCGGCCCGACCTCCGCATCTATAAAGCCAGAAGCAGCTGGCGGTCCTAGCTGAAGCGCCACCTCCGGGTCCCATCACCCCGCAGCGCACCCCAGGAATAGCCCGTTCCGCTTGCCCCTCCCCTGAGCTCGTGGTCCTCGGCCTGGCAGCCGGCCGCCTCGGGCCACCTACTAGGGCTCAGGGCCACCCAGCGGGGCCCCGGCTATCGGGCGCCTCCGCCTCCTCCCGGCCCATGGGGTCGGGACCCCCACCTCCGCTCCCCTCACCCGGAGGGGGAGGAAGAAGGTAGCACCGGCTTCCCACCCAGCAGCTCCCTCTCGCCTCAGCCTCGCCGGACAGCGACGGCGGCCGGAAACGCCGCCTCCTCCCACCTCCGGGCGCAACCCGGAAATACACTCTCCATGCTTAGCTAGACCTCCCGCCCTCCCCCCACTCCCCCCAGGAAACTCAATTCCGGCCGCTAGACCGACGGAAGGAGGAGCAGGGCTGAAAGGTAGAACTACCTACGGGCTGAGGAGCCAAAGCCTCCGGGCCGTCGCCTCCCGCACTCCAGAGGCGATCTGCACCTTCGTCTGCCCTGCGCGCGCCCGGGCCCCAGACTCGGGCAATACCCACAAGCAAGATGGCGGCAGCGGCAGCACCTTCGACGGCTTAGCGCCCCTCCGTGCTATTGGTCAGAGCCCGGAGTGAAGCGGCCTCTGATTGGTCGAGAGCGCTGCGGGGGTGGGGGTGGAGCTACCGCCGCCGGGAGCTGCGAGTGGGCAAGGCTGTGTGAGCAGCGGCCCCAGGCTCCCGGAGCATCGCGCTCGCTCAGAGAGGACTTCGCCGCTCGGGGCCGCAGCCTGGTGAGCGCAGCCCCCTCCGGGCCCTCCCCTGCATCCCAGCCGGGGCCTCTCCGAGCCGGCGCTGATCGACGCCGACACACCCCGGAGACCCTATCGTGACTCCATCGCGCCATATCGCGACATCATCGTGCCCTGTCGAGACTCCATTTTGTCACAGCTCTTTTCAATATATAGCCTTTTTTTTTTTAATTTGCCCTCTCATCTTTGGGGGCTGTCCCTTGTGATTTTGCCGTGATCTCTCCGTGACATAACCGCACCATCGTGAAGTGTGATCTCATCGCCGCCCTGTCGTGACTTCATCAATGTCGTGTTGTGACCTGGCTGCGGCCGGACAGGTGGTGATTGCCAGGAACCCCTCTCCCCTTCTCATCTCCCCATCTCAGCAGCCCCTCTTCGATTATCCGGCTTTTGGATTCTCCGTTGTCCTGGGAGCTACCCGGGACCCTTTCTTGCTTCTCCAGCCCCTGCCGGCATCCACGGGCTGGTAGCGGGGCGAGGAGGGTGAGGAGAGGGAGAGCAAGGGGTTAATTCTGCTGCTGCTGCTGCTGCTGCTGCTGCTGCTGCTGCTGCTGCTGCCGCCGCCGCCGCCGCCGCTGCCGCTGCTGCTGCCGCTGCTGCCCGAGGGAGGGAAAGGAGAGGAGGCAAGGAGCCTGCGGGGGCGACTGAGAGCCCTGGCTGGAGGGGTGGGGTCTCCAGAGGGGCCCCCAAGCCTTCCCTACTCTGCGCTCTGCACCCTCACTTCGGCTGAGGCTGGTGTCCTGCCTTTTCTGAAGAAGGGAGGAGGGGAAAGGAAACCTAGGATGCCCTTTTCCCTCGTGTCAGTCTGAGTACGGATAATCGAGCTTCACCCTTCTATGTCTCCATTCCTACCTGTCTGTCCTCACCTCTCCCTCCCTGTGTGGCTTAGTGGAGGGAGGTAAAACTAGGCTTCTGGTGCCAGGGGACAGCTGAACTGTGGGGCCAGCACCCTCCCACGCCCAGGAGGTTGGTGAGGAGAGCTGTCCAGCTGAGCAGCAGGATGCATGGTCCTTCCATTCCCGCTTTCTGGAGGTGACCTTGGACCAGGGTCCCTTCATCCGTAAAGATTTGAAGGTCCAGCCCCTTAAAGGGAGGTCACTCCTGAGGAGCCCATCCCTCCCTCTGTGCTAATCCCTCCTTCCATCTTCCACTCCCACCCCTGCCCCCGCCCCCGCCCCCGCCCCTCCTCTGCAGAGGGATGCTCAGTCCCTCTTGTGTTCACAGTTGGGCAAGACGGGCATCATGGCCTCGGATTGTGAGCCAGCTCTGAACCAGGCAGAGAGCCGAAACCCCACCCTGGAGCGCTACCTAGGAGCCCTCCGTGAGGCCAAGAATGACAGCGAGCAGTTTGCAGCCCTGCTGCTAGTAAGGAGCTAACTGAAAATTGGGAGGTGGGAAGGGCTGGGTGGTTGGCCCCCCTAGGAATGGGGTCAGCAAATCCCCAAGGATATATCGGTGGTGCTGGCAACCCTGGAGTCACCAAAGTAGATTCAGGATGCCTCTTTGGGCTGAATAGAGGAGCAAAGGGGAGAAGGGGGTGAATAATGCTTGTGGCTCTAGGAGCTTTGGAGGAGGCTGCCTGGGTCTGCTCTCTGGGGTGTCCCAGAGCAGATGGGAGCTGACTCATAGGGTAACAGCAGCAGGTAGTAACAAGTGCAGAGTACTCGAGGGCTGGGGATGGTTGTTCTGGGGGTCGGAAGAATAGCAGGACTGGAAGTGACTGGGAAGGGGGTCCCAGTGGGATGGCCAGAATGGCAGTAGAGAGGTTGAGGATAAGGCTCTGGGCTTAACCCCGTTGGAGAAACCCAAGCTGGGGACAGCAGAGCAGAAGCTGCAGTGCTTGGAAGAGGGGGGTTGGTGTGTGGGGGGTGAAAGGAGGAGGGAGTATAGCCCGCTGCTTGTTTGCCATGGCAACAAGGAGAAGGCTCTGGAGTCAAGGGCTCACACTGCAGCAGAGGAGGTGTTTAGGTGAAATGTAAGGGGAAATGTTTTGACAGGCAGAGTGGCGAGACACAGGAGCCATTTCCCCTGAGAATGTGGCGGGAATGGATCAGAGACTTCGCTGGAGGGAGCAATTAGGAAGGGACTCTAAATCCTTGGAGGATCTTAAATGCTGAGTCCTAAGCCCCTTCCAACTCAGGTTGTAGGCATCTAGATTAGACATCAGGAAGAACTTCCTAACCGACCAGGTGATGAAATGGCAGAACGGTTAGTTGAGGAGGTCTGGACCTCCCTTCCACGGAGATAATCATAGATGAGGGACCCTAGAAGTCACACCTGTCTGTCTCCAGGGAGAAGGAAAGAGCTGGATGAAATGTTCTCTGGGAGGCTTCCTGATCCCAGAGTGAGTCCCGTTACTTAACCTAATCCTGCCAGAGGCCACACGCCAGGGGACAAGGGGACAGTCTTTGCCACCTCTTTCATCCTGCTGATAGCACATACTCCCCCTTCAGGTGACCAAGGCAGTCAAAGCAGGTGACATCGATGCCAAAACTCGGCGGCGGATTTTTGATGCCGTGGGCTTCACCTTCCCCAATCGTCTCCTGACCTCCAAGGAGGCGCCGGATGGCTGCCCTGACCACGTTCTCCGAGCCCTGGGTGTGGCCCTGCTGGCCTGCTTTTGCAGTGATCCTGAACTGGCTGCGCATCCTCAGGTCCTGAACAAGATCCCCATCCTTGGCACCTTCCTCACAGCTAGGGGGGACCCTGATGATGCTGCCCGCCGTTCCATGATCGATGACACCTACCAATGCCTGACAGCTGTGGCAGGTACACCCCGTGGGCCCCGGCACCTCATTGCTGGTGGCACCGTGTCTGCCCTGTGTCAGGCCTACCTGGGTCATGGCTATGGCTTTGACCAAGCCCTGGCACTTCTGGTGGGGCTGCTGGCTGCTGCTGAGACACAGTGCTGGAAGGAGGCGGAGCCTGACCTGCTGGCGGTGTTGCGGGGCCTCAGTGAAGATTTCCAGAAAGCCGAAGATGCCAGCAAGTTTGAGCTCTGCCAACTGCTGCCTCTCTTTCTGCCCCCGACAACCGTGCCCTCTGAATGCCTCCGGGATCTGCAGGCCGGGCTGGCACGTATCCTCGGCAGCAAGCTGAGCTCCTGGCAGCGCAACCCTGCACTAAAGCTGGCAGCCCGTCTGGCGCACGCCTGTGGCTCCACTTGGATCCCAGCGGGCAACTCCGGGAGCAAGTTCCTGGCTCTGCTGGTGAATCTGGCATGCGTGGAGGTACGGCTGGCACTGGAGGAGACGGGCACAGAGGTAAAAGAGGATGTGGTGACTGCCTGCTATGCCCTCATGGAGTTGGGGATCCAGGAATGCACCCGCTGTGAGCAGTCACTGCTTAAGGAGCCACAGAAGGTGCAGCTTGTGAGCATCATGAAGGAGGCCATCGGGGCTGTCATCCACTACCTGCTGCAGGTGAGGGTGCAGTGACCCCAGAGGGGACCCACGGTGCGGGGAGCCAGTAGGCATGGGGAAGGGGACAGTAAGACTCCTGCCCCTCCATGTAACGGGGAGACGGTGAAGATGCTCTTACCGAGGGCTGATCCTGCAGTGCTCCTGGATGTAGTGTGTGACCGAGCCTTCCTCTCTCTCCCTCTTTGTGCCTCCACACAAGCACCATACCACACACCATATGTGCACTCACATCACAGTACACAGCACATAACACAGCAACCTCCCACTCACAACTCTCCCCCCAGTACACACACACACACACACACACACACACAATTGAAGCAGTCTGTTCTGCTCAGTCCGTAGCATCGTTTTACACACATGCACACACAAATTTGAAACCCTGCAGGGAAAAGGAGCGAGGCTGCCTGGTCCCTGCTCTCTGTAGAAGTTCAGCTAACTCCTCCCAGTTCAGAGCTGCTGCAGAGGCAGTGTTTACTTAGCTCCCGACCTCCAAGTTTCCTTCTAGCCCTGAGACTCTTTAGAGGCGGCAGGACAAGGGGAATACTAGTTGAGTCCCGGCAAGTACAAGGGCATGACATCTAGAGTCCAGTTGGCTCAGCAGCCATGCCTTGAGGGCCTGCCTTAGAGGGCCCAGGCTAGAATTCCCTTCTAGTTGTTACTGCAAAGCCGGCTGGCATGCTGTTCAGCAGGGATCCTGCTCCATCTCAAGGGGGTCCTGTGGCTACAGGTGGGGCCGGAGAAGCAGAAGGAGCCCTTTGTGTTTGCTTCGGTGCGGATCCTGGGTGCCTGGCTGGCCGAGGAGACCTCATCCCTGCGCAAGGAGGTCTGCCAACTGCTGCCCTTCCTCGTTCGCTATGCCAAGACCCTCTATGAGGAGGCTGAGGAAGCCAATGACCTCTCTCAGCAGGTGGCCAACCTGGCCATCTCCCCCACCACTCCAGGGCCCACCTGGCCAGGTGATGCTCTCCGGTGAGTTTGTAGTTGCAGTTTGTCTAGCCAGACTGTTTTAAAGAAAAGTGTAACACGTAGACATCTCCTCTCCAGTCATAACTTCCCGACTGGAGATTGTTTGTCTGAGAAGGCTTGTTCCCACAGGACTCCTGGACTGCCAAGTCTCACTTGTCAACCCCAGATTGCTCTATTAGGCGAGAACTCATGAATATCATGCCAGACAATTTTCTAAACCCTTTACCAAAATGATCTCATTACATCCACAGAGCAAATCTGTGACATCAGTCTCACCTGCATCTTCACGATGAGAAAAGTGAGACTTAAGGAGGTTAAAGTCACACGCTCACACCATGTGGCAGAGCCCAAGCCTGAGCCTCGGCCTGTGCATCTCCAAAGCTTATCCTTTCTCTGCGGTACCTATGAGGATGTACCCTCTTCCCCTACTTCCATTTCTCTTAAGTGGGGTGCTCCCCAAAAGGGAATCTCTCCCCGCTCCTCACACATCTGTCCTTTCCATACTCCCAGGCTCCTTCTGCCCGGCTGGTGCCACCTGACAGTTGAAGATGGGCCACGGGAGATCCTGATCAAGGAGGGGGCACCCTCGCTTCTGTGCAAGTATTTCCTGCAGCAGTGGGAACTCACATCCCCTGGCCATGACACCTCAGTGCTGCCCGACAGCGTGGAGATCGGCCTGCAGACCTGCTGCCACATCTTCCTCAACCTCGTGGTCACTGCACCAGGATTGATCAAGTGAGGCTGGGGAGGAGGGCAGAGGAAGCCGGGGGGCTACGGCTCAAACTTGCCCAAACTTCCATCTACTTTGCTTCCTTGGGTCCTCGTGTTCCTGTTAATGTTAGCACGAAAGGGTCTCAGAACAGACGGAACCACCCCATACAATTACGTGGCATCTCTGGAATCCCTCTGGGCACATCTGCCCGTTCTAGTCATAACCCAGATGCCATAAATGGAGCCCAAATTAACTCTCCACCCTGCTGCCTAATTTTTTGCCAAATCCTGGCCTGGTGAAGCCGGGACCCCAGGATCCCAAGTTTTCCCACAGTTTGGTCTGACTCTATCAACTCTCCCCTGTCCCCCATCTTTACTGCCCTTTCTCCCCAGGCGCGATGCCTGCTTCACATCTCTTATGAACACTCTGATGACGTCCCTACCTGCACTAGTGCAGCAGCAGGGGAGGCTGCTTCTCGCTGCCAACGTGGCCACCCTGGGCCTCCTCATGGCCCGGCTCCTTAGCACCTCTCCAGGTAAGTCCTGGGGACCCAGTCCTAACGGATGAAGGCAGACGGCTAGGTGGACCTGCTGCCCACGGGACATGTCACCATTTTCAGAAAATGGTTTTATAGAATTTTCCAATCCAGAGGAGCCTCTCTATGTCTCCATCCCCAACCCCACCCTACCCTTCACAAAATGATCATATTCTCTTCCTTCTGAAGACTTTTAAGGCAAGGTCTGGTGGGTGTAAGTACAGGCCTACTCAGAAAATCCAGCAGGCCAAGGAATCTTAATCCAGTGTTTTCAAGGTGGAGCCACCCCCAGCCTTGAGTCAGAAACCTGACTTCTCTCCATTGAGGTTTTTCTCTGCTTGGCACCTCACCTCCCTTATGACAAGCTTCAGTACTTGGTGCTCCTCTGCACATACCCTCTCCTCAACCCTGCTTTACTCTGGCTGTGTGCAGGGGGAGGGCCAGCCTCCAGCCCCTGCCAGCCCTCTGTGTCTCCCACTTTGGCTGTGGGTGTCTGCTTAGGTCCCTCTGTCCCTGCCTGTTCCCTGTGCCCCATCTGTCAGGTTGGAAGAGCTGAGCAGATGCCTGGAAACAGGGTGTACTGAGCCTGTACCCTCAGCTGCCTCTGTTCCCCATAAGGATCCCAAGGGGGTACCCAGCAATAGGACAAGGAGCCCCCCTGCTCTCTAGCCCCGCACTCCCTCAGTCCCAAGCATCACCACTACAGGCCCTGAGCAGAGCCCCAATGCTGGTTCACCCACAAATGCCACCAAGTTAGACTAACAGCCTCTAGGAGAGAGTCTGCGGTGCAGGGGTGACCCCCAGCCAGCAGGTAGGCAAAGCCAGGTGACAAGCTCCCAGTCCCCTTTGGCGCTCTCTTCTGGCCCAAGAATCAAATTGATGCAACTTCCTCAGCCTGTTGAGGAGCCCTAGGCCCAGCCCAGTAGGGCTCCTGTCACTACTCAGGCTGTAGGAAAGTCTGACCATGAGGCTGAGTGCACCAAGATGACTACATTTAATTCTCACAGCAGATACTTAGGATTATAGTACTACTGTAGGTCCCATTTCACAAGTGAAGAAACAAGACCCAGAAGAGTGAATTACCCAGGGTCACACAGTGAAATCAGAGGCGGGGCTTGAACCCAGGACGGCTCATTCCAGGCTATGCTTCACTCCCTGAGTACCCACATAGAAAGGGAAAGTAAGGGTCTGGTGAAGCAGCTGGCCCCTCTGGTTAATGCCCCCACTCCTTGCCTTCCAGCTCTTCAGGGAACACCAGCGTCCAGAGGTTTCTTCGCGGCTGCCATCCTCTTTCTATCCCAGTCCCACGTGGCGCGGGCCACACCTGGCTCAGACCAGGCAGTGCTGGCCCTGTCCCCTGACTATGAGGGCATCTGGGCCGATCTGCAGGAGCTCTGGTTCCTGGGCATGCAGGCCTTCACTGGCTGCGTGCCACTGCTGCCCTGGCTCGCCCCCGCTGCCCTGCGCTCCCGCTGGCCACAGGAGCTGCTCCAGCTGCTGGGCAGCGTTAGCCCCACCTCCGTCAAGCCTGAGATGGTTGCCGCCTATCAGGGTGTCCTGGTGGAGTTGGCACGGGCCAACCGGCTGTGCCGGGAGGCCATGAGGCTGCAGGCGGGTGAGGAGACGGCCAGCCACTACCGCATGGCTGCCCTGGAGCAATGCCTGTCAGAGCCATGAGGTGTTTCCACTGGGGACAGACCTGGGGGTGGGCAGTGAGGGAAGGGGGGAGGAGGCCTCTTCCCTGAAGCCCCCAAACTGGAATCCCCTTCCCAAACTCCCCCCCCAAACACCCCAGCTTTCTGGCTTTTTCAAGGGCAAGGGCATGGTGCCCACCCTTCAAGTGTAAGGAACTGCGTCCCGCCCCCTGGGGCTGCTCAGGGGCAGGGGTTGTCTTGGAAATCAATGTGGCTGTCCCCGCCAGGACGGGGAAGATTGGAGTAGCCCCCAGGGAGGGGGCACTAGTGTCATTGTGCCCAGTGTCTGGCTCCCACGTAGGAGGGAGGCCCCAGGGTGTGTCAGGGCTGGCAGGAGCTGGCTGCTTCAACCCATATGCCCTGCCGGCCAGGGTGTGGGCTCCCCTAAGCTGTGGTGCCCCTCTGGCCTTCCAAGTCCATATTCTTCAAATTGGCCATTTTATTATTGCCCTTGGCCCTATCGGGCAGAGAGCAGGTTCAGGCCATTGACATTGTAGTTCTTCCTATCAACTTCAGTGACCCAGGGTCTGAAATGCCCCATCCGTCTAAGGAAATCTGGGCAGACAGGCCTGGAAGGGGCAAACGTTCCACCTGAGCTTCCTTGAGGGGACCCAGAAGCCCTTGGGTCCTGGTCTCTAAGCTTTTGTGTCATGTTGCAGCAGAGTGATGATGAGGGTTGGGGGGTTATTTATTTTGCTTGTCCTTATTCTGCTTGGACACCTGAGCATCTGATTTCTGTCCCTCTGGTGCCGTCTGGCCTGGCTGTGAGGGACACTTCCCCAGAAACCGCATGTTTCCCTAGTGATTGCACCCTATCGCCATCGTGGTGCCTGGCTTTAAATCCCACCCCTGCTTATGACTCCTTTCTGCAGAGAGACGCGACTGGCGGCTCCAGCAGGGACTACCATTCTTAGGAACCCAAGGGGACCCCAACCCACACACCTGATTCCTTGCTTCCCTCCTTCCCCCACCCCCCTCTCCCCAGTGCGTTCTGTGATCGCCAAGTTCAAAGCTGTGCACATGTGGACACAATAAACGTTCATTGGTGACAAGATGGCTCCTGTGTGGTCTATCCTGTATCTTCTCTCTTTCAGGTCCCAGCAGAAAACAACTACCATTTGCTGAACACAAGCCCTACTAAGCATACTTCACAAGTGTTATTCAGCCCACCCAAGTTATAGCTACTAAGTACCAGAGCCAGGACTTCATGCAGGCCGTCTGACTCAGCCCACACCCTTTATTGCTAGTGTAGGGTTGCAAACTTGTGTTGCTGTGACCAGGTCTAGTGGGGGTCCTGGTGACCTTCCGTGCAGATGAAATGCTACCCCTCCATGTAAGCAGGTTGTTGCCAAGTGGCAATGCCACATTCTCTCTCTCTTTTTTTTTTTAATTCTTACCTGAGGATATTTTTTTTCATTGATTATTTTAGAGAGTAGATGGCAGGGAGAGAGGGAAACATTGATGTGAGAGAGTCACATCAATTGGTTGCCTCCTGAGTGTGCCTGACAGGCCTGGGAATCAAACCTACAACTGACTGGGAATCAGACCTGCAACCCTTTAGTCTGACAGTGGACGCTCTAAGCACTGAGTCAAGCTGGCCAGGGCTGCATCCTCCAATTAAAGAGATTTCAGAAATCCTAATCTTTATATGGAATCTGACTTTAAATGTTGATAATTTTTAAAATTCAATCACTACTACCCCAACAGACATCTGCAGGCCAAATGTGGCTTTCAAGCGACCAGCTGTTCACCTCTGTTCTATGCAAGTGAAAAGAGGAAAGGCCTGAGACTTCAGCAGGAATGAGCAGACCACTCACTGCCTCACCAGGCCTGAGCCCAAGCCCTCAGATGGGAGCTAGCCCAGCCCAGGGCCCACACTCTGCAGACTCTTCATCTAGGCCCTCAAGTCTAGCATTCTCTAAGTTCTAAATGCCTGCTTATGCATAGACAGAGGGATATTTATTTACTTATTGGATGTATAGAAAGTCATGTTCTTAGCATGGATTCCCTGAAATCCCTGCAAAAATATGAAAAGACAAACTCTGCTCTCAAGCAGTTTAAAATCTAGAGGGGAAACAGACAAGGCAACAAACAGTTGCTAAAGGTATAAACAGTTGCTCCTATGGGGGGTTGAACAAAGTGTGGCTGGGGCCTGAGAGCCCCTAGGCCTGCTGAATAAGTCCAGGAAACCTGAGGATGAGGGGGGCTTGCCAGGTAGACGAGCAGAGGAACAGCAGGTAAGGCATATAAGCTTGGGAACTGCAAGTAGGTCATTAATGCTCTAGTGGAGAGTAGGTGGGGAGTGTGGAAGATGAGTGGACATGAACCAGATCTTAACAAGTCCTGCTGTGCTGTGCTAAGAAGCTTAGATGTGGGATCATGCTGAGACTGCAGACTTTTGAGCATTGAATGTGATCCAGTTTGCATTATAAGCAAGATGATTTTGTCTGTAAGGGGAATAGCTGAAGCACAGAGCGTGAGAGGAGGTACTAAGTCTGAACTAAGCCAGTTGCAGTGAGGATGGAGAAAATATAGGTAGGAGTTATTTAATAGGGTGTGGTGATTCATTGGAAGTGAAGATGGATGAAGAGCCAAGGATGGCTTCCAGATTCCCAATCTAGGCCACTGGGTGCATAAGGCCAGTCACTGTCATGAGGAACACTGGGAAACAGGGTGGTACAAAATATAAGCTCTGAATGGAAGGGGTGCATTTGTGCTACTTGTGGGACATCCAGGGGCCAGTTGCTTTCTGAGCTCTGGAGTTGAGACAGGTCTGGATGAGCAATAGATTTGTAAGGTGCTGTTATAGAGGGTCCTTAAACTCATGGGAGTGATTGAGATCATCTGGGGAACTTCAAAGAGAAGAGCCCCAAAGCAAGCGGCAACCACTCACAGTCCCTGCTCTCGAAGTACTGTCCCTCATGGGGGCTGGCGTGGGGGCGGGGGGCGCAAACGCTGAAGAAAGCCGCACAATACCAGGCCGATTGAGTTCTGTCTGTGCTTTAGTGAGGGACAGTCAGAGAATTCTGGCCTCTGGAATAGGGAGGGGGTTAGGCTAACTAGGAGAGGCCAGGTAATTCAGCCTCCAGGGAAATAGGGAGACCCCAGCTGCAGTTGTGAGATCTAACCACAAGGTGGAGCCTAAGCATCTCCTTGTGCCAGATTTCCCCCACCCTGTACTCAGCCAGGCCCAGAGCAGGAGATTATCAAAGGATGGGAAGAGGGTGGCTGTGTCAACAATAAAGGAGGCAGGCCTGAGTTTTTTCTTTACATAAAAGTCCAAATGCAAACTCACTTTTTGAAAAGAGGGAAAATTCTGAGCCTGGGGGAAGAGTAGTATGCCCAATATGCCCATGGGGATGTATGTATGTTTAAACATAGACACCTATGTCCCGTGTTCCCATGTGGTATGTGTGTTTCTCACGAGTGTCTCTGTGCCTATTGCATGTCCCATGCATATCTCAGGCCTCCACATGTGTGCATGTGTCCCAGAGAAACCAGCACAGCCCACCTCCATGCTTGAGAGAATGAAGAGTCCTTTGACCCTGAAAGAGAAGGACAGCAGAGTCTGCAGCCATAGGACCTTTAATTTTTAGGAGTCCCCCAGATCAGTAGCAGACCATGGAAAACGTCCCTCTCCCCAGTAGTCATAAGCAAAATCACTTCTTTCTCAGATGACTTTCTCGATTATACCTGGGTTCTAGCTACCTAGGGCCATGCTTGCAGGGAAGCTTCCTATAGGAATGCTCCATAGGCAGAGAGATTCATAAACTTATCCATTGATTCACTTACCATCCATTTAATATGCATTCACTGAGCACCTGCCATGCATCAACTCCAGTACAGGACACGTTTTCTCTTCTTTCATCTTGTGAAGTAGTTCATGAGGCAGGACAGGAAAATTAGTTGCAGCTACAAAAAGCCTGGGATGCTGGTTAGAATGTTTAAGCTTCCCCCTGAAGATGGATCCTGGGGAGCCCCAGCAGTCTAGTCACTGTTGTTGTTGAATGAAATTAGAATTGGATGAGAAGAGATGTGGATGAAGGCAGAAGACCAGTTAGCAGGTTTGTGATGGTCTAGGCAGAAGTTCGCAGACTATACTATGCTTGAATCTACCTCATCTGGGTTTATTAAAACACAGATTGCCAGCCCCTTCCCCCCCCCCCCCCCCATAAGATACTGATTCAGCACGTTTGGGAAGGGGTCCAAGAGCTGGCACCTCTAACACATTCCTAGATGACGTAGGCGATGCTGGTCCAGGGACCACACTTTGAGAATTAGTGGTCTATGAGAAAGAGTGTAGCTTAAGGTGCAGACGGAGGGGTGGAGAGTTATGTTTAAGGGTTAGAAATGACAACATTCCATGAAGAGCAGCTTATGGGTGTGGGAGGTCAGAGTCAGAGACTGGGATGAGTCTATTTTTAATTTGAAGGATGGTGGTGCCATTTATGGAACTACAGAACTCAGGAGGATAAGGAGGTAGGGGTTGCTGATGGGGTGGAGGAGGTGTGAGGTTCAGTTTGGGATTTGGCAAGTTTCAGGTAGTGGCAACAAGATGTCTGAAGGAAGTATCCTACTGGCAATTGCATCTAAGGGTCTGGATTTCTAGTGAGAGATATAGACTGAAGATAACAGAGCTGGGAGATAACAGCAGATGGGGAGGCCAGAATGGCTACCTGATAACAGCAGGTAGTCATTAAAGTTTTGAGAGGAGATGAACTGGCTCATGAAGATTGTAGATAGGAAGAAAAGGCAGAAACTGCAATTCTGAGGATGAATAACTGACACTAGGATGAGGAAGGAAAGGGAGGAAATAGAAGACTGAGAAATGACCAGAAAAGAAGGGAAAATAAGGTAAAAAAAAAAAAAAAAGGAGGTGTCTTAGCTGCAGGGAAGTAGGATGAGGAAACCCAAGGAGGCCACTGGACAGGCAGCCCATCCTGTCATTCTGGCCTCCCCAAGGCCGCTGGAAAAAGCAGGGGATCCCACAGCTGGGCACAGGCATGAAGCCTTGCCTCACTGGACTTCTCCCAAAGAGGCCTACCTACCTGCATGCCATGCATCAACACCCATACACCTGTCCTGGAGCCTGACTTCTGAGGTCCTTTGCTGAAGTTGAGGGGGGTCTCACCACAGACTAATACACCTACATATATAGACACACATACAAGCATACTCCTGACCGCTGATCTGTCCTGAGCATGAAGGCTGCAGAGCTGCCCAGTTCTGTTTCATCCTCCACTCTAGCTTGTGGTCCAACCTCTGGAAAGTTCTTTAGCTGTTATTAGCCTCCTCATACCCCACAGACCCCTAGGCTGAGATGACCCAGACCTTAGCTCTGCATGTACCTCCTTGGGATACCCCTTTCAAGTCTCCTCCACCTACATTTCATGGGTTAATGGTGTCTCCTCTAGCACCCCTTCTCCTCTAATTGTTTACCTTCATGTTCTGTCTCCCACATCTAGTCCTCTCTGTCCTCCCCTACTGTATTGTTGTTTTTGAAGTTGCAGAAACTCTGATCAGAGAGGAAGAGGGATTTGCCCAGAATCACAGGTCAGTTGAAGTCAGGCACCTGAAAATTCTAGGCACCTGAGAATCTGACAACAAAAAAATAGGAATTCTGAGCAGAGAGAGAGGCTAGAAGCAGACTATCTCAGCTCTGGCACTTAACTAGCTGCTTGACCTTGGGCAAGTCAGTTCATCTCTCTGTGCCTCATTTTCCTCACCTGAGAATGGGGGTGATAAGGCTATCTATCTCATAGGGCTGTTGTGAGGGTTCAATAGCTCACTATCCATTAAGTAGTTAGCACAGAGTCTGGCACACTCTGTAATAAATGTTTGCTGGGACTATTTCTATTATACCCTGGTTTGAGCACCTTCCGGCTTTTAAAAAACATCTTCCTTCTGCCTTCTTAAGTCTCATTCCCTTTAGCATTCCTCTCATTTCCTTTTCTTTAATCTCTGCCCCTGTTTCTCTCAGGAGGGCAGGATTGGGTTTTGGGAAAAAGAAAGATAGAATGACCATGGAGACTGGAACATGCTTGAGAGCTACCCAGTGTCTGCCATGGTAACACAGCCTGTGGGTGCTAGTGTAAGGATCCCATACCATCCACACAGTATCAGTTACACACAGATTCACTCAACAGGCCCACATTCAATCAGCCTAGGCTCTCCTCAGATGGAACTCATGCTCAACCCCAGTCCCAGGCAACTCTCTCTCTGTCTGGAGAGTCTCCAGATTACTCAGACGCTGGCTTGGCACCGGGAATGACCACCCCCAGGAAGCCTCCTGGAATAAGCGGGCACCCTCAGAGGCGCTTTGATCTGGAAACATTCAGAAAGACTGATGCCCCCCCCCCCACACACACACACACACGCACACACACGCATACATATGAGCCGGTGGGCTCGAGTCTACAGCTCACAACTTTCTTGCACATTCACAATCGCCCACCTCACCCACGATGAGGTGAGGTGGTTAGAGAAAGGGCGGATGCCCATTTTACAGACAAGGAAGCTGAGGCTGCTTTGCTCAAAGACAAAGAAGCAATAAAGCCCCTACGTCCCAGCCTTGAATCCTTCTCTGCTTCACAGCAGCTGGGTGACCCGCGGAGATTGGGTTCAGGAGGCTGTACTCACCCCCCGGGGTCGCGCCAAAGCCACGCCTCCCCCGGAGCCCTCGCTGGTGCGAAGGGAGAAAGCGGCCACCGCGTGTCTCTTTAACGCGCGCCCCCGGACCCGGCGCGCCCCCGGACCCGGCGCGCCCCCGCCGCTATAACTGGAGCGCATGGAGCGGGCTGCGCTCAGAGGGAGAAGGGCGCGCGCTGGGCACCCGCGGGCCGACTTTTCCAAGTGCGATCAGAGCCCGTTTGGCCCGCGTCCCGCCCCCATGGACTCGCCCGGGGTCGCCCACCTTTGAGGACCCGACAAACCGCTGGGTTCAGGTTGGGTGGACCTCCTCTCCCGCCACCCAGGGACCCCCTCGAGCTGTGCAGGCTCCCGTCCCGCGTCCCGCCCGCTGGCCGTCGGGCGAGGGCTCCGCCGCCGCTATCCCCGCTGCCTGCCCCATGCTGGTGCACACCTACCCCCCCATGGTGAGTGGTCGGGGCGCGAGGGTGCGGGGACCTTCGGAACCTCCTCCCACCACGACATCTCAGACGGAAGGGACCGCAGGGGCCCCGGGAAGCGGGCAGGACGGCCGCTGGACCCTTGCGAGCCCACTGGGGGGCCGGACCCCCGTGGGCTGCGGGCGGGCGGTCGCCTAACGCGCCCCTCTCCTTCTCCAGGAGCGCCCCGACGGGCTGGGCGCCGCGGCCGGAGGGGCCCGTCTGCCGTCGCTGCCTCCAGCGGCCTACGGGCCGGCGCCCCCGCTCTGCCACACGCCGGCCGCGGCCGCCGACTTCCAGCCGCCCTACTTCCCGCCGCCCTATCCGCAGCCTCCGCTGCCCTACGGCCAGGCGCCCGACGCCGCCGCCGCCTTCCCGCACCTGGCGGGCGACCCGTACGGCGGCCTGGCGCCCCTGGCACCGCCGCAGCCCCCGCAGGCCGCCTGGGCCGCGCCCCGCGCCGCCGCCCGCGCCCACCACGAGCCGCCGGGCCTGCTGGCGCCGCCGCCCGCCCGCGCCCTGGGCCTGGACCCGCGCCGCGACTACGCCGCCGCGGTGCCCCGGCTCCTGCACAGCCTGGCCGACGGCGCGCACGGCCTGGCGGACGCGCCCCTCGGCCTCCCCGGGCTGGCGGCGCCGCCCGGCCTGGAGGACTTGCAGGTGAGGCCGCAGTTGTCCGGGACGGGCCAGATGCAGGAGCCTGGCTGGAGGGAAAGTGCCGAAAACGGGAGACCAACCTTTCTCCCAGCCGCCTCTTCTCTCCGTGACTCCCGGGGTGCGTCCAGGTCCCGGCTTAGACGCTGCCCGGCCCTGCAGGCGGCGGGACTGACCCTCCACAGAATGAATGGGACGGGGCTGAGCCGCTGCTCCCCTCTCGGCTGGGCCACGCAGGGGGTCTATGCCGAGTCGGAGGCAGCCTGAGCCTGGAGCGAAGAGAGGCAGAGATTCAAAATTCCCTAAGGTTCGAAATTCCCGGGCGCCACAGTGAGGTACCTAGGGCCCAGATTGGCCGCACAGATGGTGCCGGGCCTGGACTCGCCCCAGGCAACCCGACCAGTAGTGCACGTTGGCCGGAGCAGACGGGACAGGGACCAGGGACAGCGGGGGCCTGGGAAGCGAAAGGACTCTAGGTCCACACGCACCCTTACCACCGCCTCTCCTGTTTGCAGGCCATGGATGATTCGGGAGTGAGCCTTCTGGACCAGTCTGTGATCAAGAAAGGTAAGGAGTGGCGTGCACCTGCCAGGGCGGAATCGGGTGAGATGGCGCAGGCCCTGGGCACACAGACCTATTTTCTTCCCCCAGGGAGCGTGCCTCCTGTGCGTCACCGCCCCGCTTGGTGGCCACAGGGCACTCTTTGGCTCAGTAGAGGGGCAGTGAAGGCGAAGGAGGGCGGCCATGGATGGGGGGAGAGGGGCTGGCCAGAGCTTGGGCAACTGCGCAGGTGGGTGAGTTGGTCCTAGATCCTGCGGCCTGGGGTGAGCTGAGTCTATCAGCGCTCACCCAACTTGCCCCCCAGTCCAGCTTCACAGGGGCCTGGCCTCTCCCTTCGTAGGGAGGGTGCTTTTGTGGATCTGGAGTTAATTTGCAGAACAAGTTAAACCACTTCCCTGTTTCCTAAGAGGTGAGAATGGAGGTGCCGCTCTCACGTTACAGAGCCTTACCACTTGCTAGCCTGCCGAGGGCTTTCTGCCCCCCTTACTTCCCTGCGGGGTCTTGGAGGGTGACTGGGAGTTGCTGGACGGAGGCGGTGGTCAACCTTGCGTTTCCCTGGGGAATTTTCTCTCCAAGCGGGAGCCTTTTTGGCATTAAGGTTAGGGGAGCTGGTGTGTGCACGAGGGTGAGGGCCTGGCTGCTCCTGGGTGTCAGTGTGAGTTCAGGTCCTGTATGTTCCTTTCCTAGGTGTCTTTCTGGTATTTCACGGTATATGTGTTTCTGTTGTTGCGTGTGTGGTGCGTTTCTATCATGTTGGTGTACATTTCCGTGTGTTTGGGGGTTTCTGTATGTGTATCTGGGTCTCCATTGTGGCCCGGAATTTGATTTTTAGTACTGAAAATCTCTAAGCTTGTGAGGGTCACTTCTGTGTATTTGGGGTGGGGGGAGATGGACTAGAAAAAGACAGGGGTTTGAGACTTGCCCTCAAGTGGGTCTAGGTCTTGGGTGGGCCCTTTAGATTTGGGGCTGATTTATGGCAAGAATCCAGAGGCAGAGACAAATCTGAGGTGGTGAATTCAAGCACGGGCTCTGTTTGCCCTCCACCTGTTCCAGCAGAGGCTGAGGGTGGAGGTGGAAGTGGAGGTGGGGGGTGGGGGATGGACTCTGAGGAGCTAGGATTGCGTTACCAGGGACTGCCTGAAGTGTGTGTGGACAAGCTGAGTGGACAAACCTCCTGGTATTGGGGCTGTGACCTGGAGCTGGGGTTTAGGAGGATTCTGGGAACCTGGCTGCCTGAATTCGGGACCTACCTCTTTGGGGCGGGAACTGTGATGTGATGGCTTTGTTTTTGTTGTTGTTGTTGTTTGTTTGTTTTGCTTTGCTTTGTTTTTGTTTTT
>PVJC01024861.1:0-25207 GCA_004026665.1 Murina feae | reverse complement strand
GAAAGAGGCGGTGGGGGGGGGGTCTCGGCCTGCTTGGCGGCTGCCCAGGCCCTTTGCAGGGCACCGGGGAGCGGGAAAGCAAGGCTGCAGGGGCCAGGGTCCTGCTTGGCAGCTCCCCACACCCCTTGGCGGCACAGGGAAGTGGGAAAGGAAGGCAGCAGGGGACGGGTGAGTGGGAAAGAGTTGGCAGCCTGCTTGGTGGCTTCCCAGGTCCCTTCTGGGGATCAGGGAGCAGGAAAAGGCTGGCCTGACCACGAGGCAGGGTTTTCCCTGCTTTCTGGTGGCTGGAGGAAGATGGGCAGTAGGCAAGCTTGGGAGGCAGGCAGCACCCAGCCCTGGCCACAGCTCAAAAAAGAGAACAACACGCAGGGGAGGGCAAGAGTCTGAGAGATCAACATAGAGGGGGTGCCTGCTCCAAGCCTCCACGGTGTGCCTGGGGGCAGGTCCCCAGCGGCCACACACACACACACACACAAAAGGCGCCTGGCAGACTGGGGCCATCATAGGACATCCACTGAGAGGTCCCAGACTGTGAGAGGGCACAGGCTGGGCTGAGGGACTCCCTCTACCCCGAGTGCACAAATTTTTGTGCACCGGGCCCCTAGTTTTAAATAATGCTTTAAAATTATAATGTTTGATATTTAACTATGCTAACTGCTACATGCTCTTGTATGATCACAAAAGGTACACTCAACTTAATAATGGGCTCAACAATTTAAAGGATGAAAATACATCATGCTATTTTTATTTTCTTTCTATTTGAATATTCTAGTGTCATCAGTAAAACAAATTTATTTATTTGTTGGCTGACAAGAGTCTTAAAATGTATCCTATCTATAATACTCTAATGACACATAAATCTATAATAGAAAATACTAATATGCTTCCAACACTATTTTTAAAAGTATATATATATTAGGGGCCTGGTGCACAAAAATTTGTACACTCAGGGTGGAGGGAGTCCCTCAGCCTGGCCTGTGCCCTCTCACAGTCTGGGACCCCTCAGTGGATGTCCTATGATGGCCCCAGTCTGCCAGGCGCCTTTTGTGTGTGTGTGTGTGTGTGTGTGTGTGTGTCGCCACTGGGGACCTGCCCCCAGCCACATCTGAGGCTCGGAGCAGTCCTCCTGTGTGTTTCTACCTGCCAGGGGCCTGCCCCCAGGCACACCGTGGAGGCTTGGAGCAGGCACCCCCTCTATGTTGATCTCTCAGACTCTTGCCCTCCCCTGCATGTTGTTCTCTTTTTTGAGCTGTGGCCAGGGCTGGGTGTAGCCTGCCTCCCAAGCTTGCCTACTGCCCATCTTCCTCCAGCCAACAGAAAGCAGGGAAAACCCCGCCTTGTAGTCAGGCCAGCCTTTTCCTGCTCCCTGATCCCTGGAAGGGACCTGGGAAGCCACCAAGCAGGCCGTCAACTCTTTCCCACTCACCCGTCCCCTGCTGCCTTCCTTTCCCACTTCCCTGTGCCACCAAGGGGTCTGGGGAGCTGCCAAGCAGGACCCCAGCCCCTACAGCCTTGCTTTTCCACTCCACAATGCCCCTCAAAGGGCCTGGGCAGCCACCAAGCAGGCCGAGATCCCCCGACGCCTCTTACCTGCTTCCCGGTGCCCTCCAACCCTGCCGCCTCTTACCCACTCTCCGGTCCTGGGTCCTGTGCTTTCTCGCCCTGCAGCCGCTCTGTGCACTCGGGAGGTCCCTCAGCCCGGCCTGTGCCCTCTCGCAGTCTGGGACCCCTCGGGGGATGCCCACCTGCTGGTGTGACTGACCAGCCTGGGTAAGGGGCTTTAAGGCTGCCCACAGCTCCCATTGACCCAACGTCCCACCAAGGCTGGCTGGACGCAGGTTTCTGCGGTTTCTCTCCTATAATTGATGCTGTTCCTTTAAGGCCTGGGGTTATCTTCTATAATTGATACACTGTTCCTTTAAGGCGGCCTTCTAACTGAAGCCTCCTCTTTGCTTCACCTGGCAGTGTCTATAATGAAACAATTGTTACTTTTACTGGGTAGGCCGGAGCTGCTCTTTCCTTCAGCTCCGGAGGATTCTATGATTGTTACATTGTTTCAAAGGTGTGTTTTGCTAGAGGCAGTTTAATCGGAGCTGAGCTGAGCGGGCGCAGCTTCACTTTCGCTCCTGCTGCAATGGAAAGGGCTGTTTACTCAGGTCCATGAGTGGCAGCCACCATGTTGGCTGGGCTAATTTGCATACAGCCGCTCTGATTGGCTGGTGGGCGTGGCTTACCCTGTCTCGGAGAAACGGTTAATTTTAATATTTCACTTTTATAGAGTAGATATCCTAAATAGCCTTCCCACAGGCCCTATTGGTTCTCTATAGATTATTCTTTAAATATTAGGCAGAAGGATCTTTTTTAGGTTAGAATACAATCTCAGTTCTTTAAGGCCTGTGATTTTTTTATCATCTGGCTTCCAGGTGCCACTCCAAATTCATCTTCCACTACTCACTCTCCTCTTCATTCAACTCTAGTTATTCAGGCTCCTTGCACTTAGGTGAACATGACAAGTAGGCTCATATTCCCAAGTGTTATTGTCTGATGTATACTGTACCCAATCCACTCTTCCCACATGTGTATAGCTCTTGCTCTCTCTTCATTCAAGTATAAGGAGGTAGCCTTTGACCAAGTGACAACCTCTCTAAGCAGCAGATACTAGTATTCCCCACCATTAACTCCTCATTCTAGCACTTATTGCCTACTCTCTCTCTTTCACACATTTAGGGATATATTTGTTCACTGATTGATTTCTCTGATAAAATGCAAGCTGTGAAAAAAATGGGATTTGTTTTGCCCCTCCTCTCAGTAGCTCTGAAAAAGGGGTGCCTAGCCCAATATCTAGTGGGCATTTGGTACAATTTTATAGAGGAAAGATGAAGGAAAAGAACAAACAAAAGAAAAAATCTGTTATTAGTACTCCCTAATGGGATTTCAAATGTTCTCTGACCTTTCCATTACATTTGCATGATGAAACATATTCAACAGTCAAAATTCATCTCAAAAGAAATATCTATACCAAAATTTTATAAGTCCTTATTCTATTACTGTATTTTGTGTTCATCATTTAACCTGTTACTTATAAATGAATTGAAAACTCTTTATTTCAAATCTGTTCTCATACTGCAGTCATATTTTTTTTAAATCTCAACTCAATTTTTAATTAATTCAGCAGGTCCATTTCCTATGCATATTTTATAAAATATTTTAGGTAGTAGTATTTGTATAACACTTCAATATTTCAACTTCACATACATTATAATTTTAAAATATATTTTAAATCATTTCAAAGGGGAAGGGAGAGGTTGCGAGAGGTAGAAAAATCAATGATGAGAGAGAATCACTGATCAGCTGCCTCCAGCATGCCCCACACTGGGGATTGAGCCTGCAACCCAGGCACGTGCCCTGACAGGGAAGTGAACCATGACCTCCTGGTTCATAGGATGATGCTCAACCTCTGAGCAACACTGGCTGGGCCATATACATTATTTTAGCTAAACTTCATGATAATCATTGTACCAGATAGTATCTTTATTTCACAAATAACAGGAAAAAAATTATACTAAACTAACATTGATGTGGCAGAAAAGAGGACTACACACTTTCTTCCTTACTGGGAATGTCTCACAGAACAAGCCAGTTAGGTCCTTGATCTGAGGAGAGTTGTACACTAACAGAAAAAGCAAGACCATAAGCATGTTTAAAACAACAACAACACTCAAAAATAAGGGCTCCCAAACACCATGTTAGCATGTCATGAGCCACCTGCTGTCACAAGTGGTTGAACCTGAAACAGAACTTTTTATGTGTTGCGAAACCAGATTCTCCTTCCTAAATATTTGTAAATGAGACTCGGAGAACTACTTTAGATTCAGTGTGGTTCTTTGAGCAGAAAAAAGCAGATATGAGAGTTTATTTACTCTAAGAGCAATAGAAAGAATAGCTGCCTTTGAATCATTCTATATTCTCAGTATCAATACTGTAACTTGACATTAAAAGAAAAAAATACCTTTTCTTGGGCTAGAAAGGATTATATCCCTTGCAACAAAATGATCCTTAGCTAAGGAGTAAACAATTCCACCAGAGATAACCATAATTTAAAATTTTATTCATTAAAATTTTATAATTCACATTTGTCACTGAAAATATAATATCTTTTTATGACAATAATAATTTTTAAATCATTTTTGGGGTTCAAATATGCTCCAATCTATGGAAATAACCATAGTGTATTTAAACCTATAATGTTAGATACCTTTTTCTATTAAAAATAACTTTAGAATTTCTGCTTCTGCTGAAGATGAAGAAGGTAACAACATAATGCATTCCCATTTTAGCAACAAAGACAGGCAATTATTTATAAAAGTAAAGTTTTTGTTTTTAATTCATCAGACAGGAGAGAACACAAAGAAATAAAAATGATTACAAAAATGGAAAGTGACAAGATACTCCTGGGAGAGGAAACCTATATGGCCTTCATTTCTTATTGAAAAGCAGGGCAAGGAAGCAATCATTGGCGAGCAAGAAGACATTGGCTAAACATTTTTTATGAATTTTATAGGCAAAGCCTTGACTAATAAAGTGGTTTTTCAAACTGAGGATCCACAACCACCAAGAGATTCTGTACCACCTACTACTCTTTCGCATAGATTCTCACTGAATATTCACATGGTGAACTTGGAGTAGAGAAAAGAACCTGAGGTAAAGGCATACAAGGCCTGTTAAAGACAGACCACAAACAGGAAAAATTAAGAGACACCCCTCTGAACCACTTCAGGTTTCAGTGCTGTTGCCTATTAAGAGAGGGGTGGGGCACCTGAGGTAAAACCTCTATAGAGGATCTGGACCTTTACTGGACATATTGCCAAAGCCTTGCTCTTCTGCTTGCAGGACAGCAGGAGAGAGAGACAGCCCCTGGGTAATAGAGAAGTAGGAACAATAGTGAGAGCAAAGATAAATTGCTAGTGAACCAACTAAACAAACCTGGAAGCTCCTCTATAAATAAGAAATGAGGTTCCAAAGAGTTTGAAAAGCTGATGGCTGGAATATAAAGCACCAAGAGGTCCCTGAACTCTCCCTTGTGCTCCCATACAGGCCAAGAGAAGTCAATGTAAACTGACTTTAACCTACAATACAATAACAGAATCACCTTAATTACATGCTAGACGGCTAGAAGTTCACAGATGAAACACTGAGTTTCTGAGCAAATGTAATTTATTCAATTTTTTTCATGCAATATCTAGCATAGACTCAAAATAAATAAATATATGAAGCAGCCTTAGCTGGTGTGGCTCAGTTGGCTGAGTGTTAGGACAAAGGGCCACCAGTTGGATTCCAGTCAGAGTACATGCCGGGGTTGTGGGTTTGATCCCCACTAGGGGGCATGCAGGAGGCAGCTAATTGATGTTTCTCACATCAATTTGCAAACAAGAAATCTTTTATCAATATTTTTAGCCTCATTACTAACAAAAGTGGCAGTATAAATCCTAGTCTGTTTAGTAGAATAAGATATAAGTATTTTACTCAACAGGTCAATTATTACTTTTATAATGACTGCCCGATTTACATTTTAGTAATTACTGGAAATGAAAAAAATAATTTCAACTGATTTTCTGAAGATTTTTAATATCTTTATTCACTTTTTAAATATAAAGTTAGACAATATACTCAGATCAGATAAATATCTATCCAAAGATCATATTTAATTTGTTAAATTGTTTACAGGCAACTGTTTACTTCAAGCAATCCACTCTTCTGTTCTCCTCCAATGGGCTTGAGACTTAGAATATCTCAAGTTTTGTATACACGTATGCACACAAATACACATATATAAGTTACGTATTACTTTCCCATGTGGACAAAGAAAAAAAGAATGTTTCCTGCTGCTCTACCTAATTAGTAAAACTGTTTAAACTTCATATAAGGCTAAGTTTAACCACTTTTTAAACTTTAAATAATTTAACAAGTAAAATGCCTAAATTTTTTCCATAGTGTACTCTAAATTGAAATTATGCTTATTAGCAAGGACAATTTGCAATTTGTGCTCTACTAATCAGAGTCCCTAACAATATATTATTTCCCTCAGTATTATTTTTTGCCTCATGGGATTAAATGAATTAGTACATTTTCAACACTCAATTATCTTTATTGTGCAAAAATATCATGCCGCTAATGAAAACATTTAACTGGTTTTGTTACATAATCAAATCATCATGTTCTGCATTACATTTTTCAGCACATTTTGCATAATGAGGGTTTGAATCAACTAGGGAGCACACACTCTAATACCATTTTAGAAAATGTTTGATTATGTGTTGTGCTAAAGTGTTTTCCCTGACCCAATAGGCTAATTTCCAGATTCATGTAACTGTAGCACCTACAGAAAGCTTCCTTGCAGGCATGCCATTGAATATCAAAAGCAGGGTCATTCTTCCCTTGTGCATATGAATTCTTCTTGACAAGAAAAAAAAAATTGAGAATGTCATGCCCTCCATTCCATGTTTCCAGTGAAGTGCTTTCAGATGTTAAAGCTATGTCTCCACAACTTTGATCTGCGCTGATGATCTTGGTGTTTATGTTTTTATAACCCAATTAATTACTAATTACCAATTTCTTGGGTTTTAATCTGTCCTTTAAGTATTCAGTAAAATAGCTCCAGGTAGTAAAATTAAAAGTGTTTCTTACTGATTTCAATGAGAATAGCTTACTCTGGAGATTGCTTCCTGTTACCAGATTTGTAACCAATCAATCTAGAAGAAAAGCTTTCCATGAAGATGATTAAAGAGTTTCAGTTGCTTTTTGTGCAAAGCAATTTATGAGATAATTAGCAGTTTTTAATCATTAAAGTGTTATACTACTAACATTCTATTTAGAATAATAACCAAAATATCTGAATGACCCTTCTCCTTAAGGTGACCTTCCAGGTAGGCCTAGTATGACCTTAACCCTCATATCCTTAATCTTACTTCCAACAACTCACCCTATCATTCTCTCAAAGCCACACTAATGGCCTATCTGTTCTTGGAATAAAGGGGAGCTTTTCCCATTCATGGCCTTTACACCTGCTATTACCTTCCTTGAAATACCCTTCCCCAGATTTCCTAATATTAAGTCATTCATTTCCCTCAGGCCTCTACTCAAATATCACTTAATATAAAATAATATTATATAAAATAAAATAACTTCCCACTTAATCATAAGTACTTACACTATGCCCTTTTCTGCTATAGTTCTCTTCATAGAAGTAATCATTGTATTTTATCACACCATACATTAATATGTTAAATTTTTGGTTACTAGAATGTAGTTCTATGAAGGGAAGCATATGGGATGAAAGAGTTTTGTTGCTGTTGTTGTTCTTTACCGATCTATTATCAATCCCTGTAATAACATGTTTGCATAAACTAGGAATTCAATATTTATATGAATTAATGAAAAATTTATTTAGTCACAATCAAGTACCCAAAGGTCCTGTATATTTCTCTCTCCAACTATTTTTATCACCAGATGGTGGGTCACATGAATAACATAAGTAGGTAATGGAATAAATGAAAGTTCTATTCATAAATGTTTTTGATGCTTTTCACTCTAAACCTTGAGTTTATACAATAGAGGACACATATCAGACAAGTCTTGATTATGTCACTAAAGCCCAACACCTCAATCAAAGTAAATTCTTCCTAGCATCAGGCTTCAACTGTAATTTTTCAAAGCTTCTAGCACATAATAATGTTATTCTACAATTATTTTTGTCCTTAACTCTCTCATCATTTCATAAACTCATTAGGAAAGATTAGTGATTTATCTATCTCTATACCTCTAGACTCTAGCCCCAACATATGGGAA
Source organism: Murina feae (assembly GCA_004026665.1). Lineage (NCBI taxonomy): Eukaryota > Metazoa > Chordata > Mammalia > Chiroptera > Vespertilionidae > Murina > Murina feae. The sequence goes on along the minus strand of PVJC01024861.1, from coordinate 17,362 downwards.
GAATGGACAAATTCATGTGTCCTTATTCTATTGGTTTTATGCAAATTGTCCAGAAGTTACATTAAATAGAATAACAAAAATGTTCAAGGTATAGTTAATGCCATATCCTGATAAAGGAGCTTATTGAATTTTCTAAATAGTTCTTCCCCTGTGGTTATTCTCTACACTGCGATTTAAACTCAGTTGAAAACTAATGACTTCCCCATACATGGAAATCTCTGCATTCCTACGTTTTTTGTTTTTATTGTTGTTTTGTTTTAAATCAAATTTCTCCTAGGAACATACTTGTGGAGGTAAAGGAAAGAAAGAGTTTCCAAGCGCAATTTTCTGAATCTCCATTCAAGAGAAAGAAGAGTTTTCTTCCATTGTACTCTTCCATCTTCAAAGGGCATTCAGAATCAAGAAATAATGCCAACCACCACTGGAAATGTTAGCTGCGAAACAGCACCAGAATGTTACTGGACCTCAGTTCAGCAGTCTTGATCCTTGAATTCTGGCTAAGAAAGAACTCAGAGTCAAAACTCAAATATAAGCCAAAGTATACTTAGAAAGTCACTGAGATAAAAGAAATGAGCCATGAAAAAAGTGAGCTAGCTGGGCTGTGTGGGCTCAGGAAACAAGTTACAGAGGTAAAAGACGGACCCTTGGAACTTAGGAAAAAGAAAGGCAGAAGGGGAAGAAGAGGGGGGGGGGGGGGAAATGGCAGGGGCATGCTCCAGGGAGAGAACAGTTCTCACCCTGGGAGAAGGAGATGGGGAAACAGGGGAGTGCTCAAGAGAGAAAGAATTGGAGGTGAACTCCATCCTGAGGGATTGTATCCCTTCTCTAAGGTGGGGCTCTTAGGGGAGGTCCCAGGAGGATCTCAGTAGAATATTCATCAACTTTTTCAGTTGCGTCCTTTCAGGAACATTGTCTATACTGATGGATTGGCACTAGGAGAGGAGATCGTTAATCATTGCATCTGTCCTGATGATGTCAGCCATAGGGCCACAGGGTTGTCCCACCTGGCTTTGCTACTTATCTCGGAGTTGAAACCCAACTGAGGGCCTGGATATTATCTCTAGTTTGATTAAAAAAATCTGTCTCTCAGACCAATGCTTTGTTCCTAAGATTTTTTTTTTTTTATTGTTGACACTATTACATATCCCTCCTTCCCTCTTTACCCACCTCCTCCCAGTCCTCATCCGCCCCTTCCCTCTGGCATCATCACACTGTTGTTTGTATCAATGGGTTATGCACATATGTTCTTTGGCTAATTCTTTCATCTTCTTTTACTAGTAGCCAGTACCTCCCTCCCTGCTGCACTCTGACAATTGACAGTCTGTTCAATTTATCCATTTCCCTGTTTCTATTTTGTTCATCAGTTTTTTTGTTCATTAGATTCCACATGTAAATGAGATCATATGGTATTTGTCTTTCTCTGATTGGCTCATTTCACTAGCATAATAATCTCCAGGTCCATTGATGTTGTCACGAAAAATAAGATGTCCTTCTTTTTTTATAGATTTACTAGGGGCCTGGTGCAAGAAATTTGAGCACTTGGGGGGGGGGAGGGGAGGGCATCCCTCAGCCCAACCTTCCCACTCTCACATATTGGGAGCCCTCAGGGGATGTCCTACTGACAGCTTAGGCCCCCTCCCTGCTCCCCTTGGTGAACAGGCCTAAGCTGCAGTCTGGCCTCCTTTTGTGGGAGGCGACCAGGTTAATCAGAGGAAGGTACCAGCCCCATTACCCCACTGCTGCAGCCACTGCCAGTCACTGCAGCCACCAAGGTGTTTTCATCAACATGGAGTACAGTCCCTTCACCATGAAAAAATGACAACTTTCTTTAGACATTTTCAAGATGTGTCTTTCATAGGATATGACATTTCTTTCTTTCTTTCTTTTTTATCCTCACCGGAGGATATGTTTCCATTGATTTTTAAAGAATGTAGAAGAGAAAGGGAAAGACAGAAGGAAACATCAAAGTGAGAGGAACACTTTGATTGGTTGCCTCCTGCATGAGCCCTGACCTGGGCCACAGCAAGGGAGGAGTCTGCAACCTAGGTACATGCCCTTGGTCAGAATTGAACCCAGACCCTGGGGTAGGCAGGCCGAGGCATTACCCACTGAGCCAAACCAGCTAGGGCAGGATATGACATTTCTTAGCCCTCCAGCAGTGGAGCTTCATTGTTTTCTCCAGGAGTGTGGTGGAAAAACCCTAGATCACCTTTTTGGATACCTATTACCCAAGTTACTAAGAATATTACCAGTGGCAAACAGGGAGCTTAGCCAATGAGCAGTCAGAAGAGGTGTTTCCTCTGTAGTTCACACTGATCACTGGCTCAGCCCCCCGCCCAGGCCTGATGCCTCTGGTGCAGGCAACAGGCTTGGGCAGGGCACACCCAATCCTCCCCCTTCCCCCCCCCCCCGATCGCCAGCTCCATCCTCTGCCCAGGCCTAACTCCTCTGGTCAAGTGTTTAGGCTTGGGCAGGGGCCCCCAATAGCTCTGATGTCTGGCTCTGCCCCTGCCCAGGAGCTCCCTGGCTCAGGCCCTTCCTATGCTCCTCAGGGCCCACATGGCACCTACCTTGAAGTGACCTGGGTGCCGAGATGTTCCCGGGACCCAGGCGGCTGGGTGCCTATGTATGCAAATTAACCACCATCTTTGTTGGGTTAATTTGCATACCCATCTGATTGGCTGGTGAGCATAGCAGATTGACACCAATTTGCATGTTTCTCTTTTATTAGTGTAGATAGTATTCCATTGTATAACTATACCATGGCTCTTTTGTCCACTCATCTACTGATGGGTATTTGGGCTGTTTCCATATCTTAGCTATTGTAAATAACACAGCTATGAATAGAGAGATGCATATATTCTTTTGTACTGGTGTTTCAGGATTAAGATTATTTAATGTAGGCAAGAACCTCATTATCCTGATGGCTGAATGCTTAAGGGAGTGATCACACAAGGGCTTGTGCAAGAGACATATGGGTTATTCTTTGGCTCTTTTGTTCCTTCTCTAAGGTGGTTTACAACATGACTAGCTACATGCTAGGGAGAACAGGTCAGGGAAGTTCCAAAATGCGTGACCAGCAATATGCTAGGGGATAAAAGATTGCCCTGGGGATGAGGTTTCATTGTGCCTATCTTTTATTGTTGGGTATCCAGGCCTCTGCCATAGGTGATGGTCTGTACCTCGTCTATTGTTACTACTCTTCTCATGTCTATATTTTATGTCTTAAGTCCTATTACTCTGACATTTAAGCTGAAGACTCACTTTCTCAGTTTTCCTTGATGTTAGGTTTTATCAAGAATGCATACTCTTACAAAAACAAACAGACAACAATAAAACTTGCTTCAGAATGGAGTGATACAAAGAAACAGGTCTTAGAATCTGTTTCTGGTTATAGTGGAAACCATAGGTTTTGGCTGTCTGGGGGAAATATGTTAGATTATGGCATCCATTAGGTCATGGACTCAGTCATTAAGTACTGAGTGCCAACTCATTTTCAAGTTTGTTCTCGGGAAATGAAAAGGAGGTGTCTGTGAGGTCTCTGCAGGGGTAGTCTTGTGACATTGTTTGGGCATTTTTCTTGGCTGTATGTCCTCCAAACCAAACTCTTTGGCCCTAAAAGATATACTTAAAATATTTATTTTCCCCTTAAGGAAATTACAGTGTTTCTATTAGAGCTCTGAATGATGCAGAGAGCTTTTCTATTTCATTATTCTGCTATTAGATTTTGATTAGACTGGCATAAGTTATATGCATACCCAGAGCCAAAATGGGTGGTCAGGATAATAAGTAGTATGATTGGCTAGATTTTGGTCACTTTCTTGCTCTTGTGGTTGGGGAGATTGAGTATTATGATTGGCAGCTACACAAGAATCACATATAATGAACAGAGGCAATTATACAAATGAGAGTGGGATGCTTTCTAAAAGAATGAGAAAAGGAATATTGGACAACACACACACAGCATAGTGCCTAATGATGAAAATGGCCAATTAATCATTTAACATTTTCCCTTACTCTTAAGGATCAAGTGGGGAATCTGAGGAGGGGGGCAGTGGAGCTTAAAAGGCTGGCTGACTTAGTGCTTCTTCCTGGATATCTCAGAGCCTGATTATTCTGTGACTATGCTTCTTTCAACACTGTTCTATGGAAGCACAATGGCAAATAAAATAAGCATTAAAGATCTTAGGGCATCATGCAAGGACACAAAATACAAATAAGTTAATATAGTACAAAGTGATAAGTGCTATGTTAATGAAAGTATTGGATAACTATAGAGAGGGCACATAATACCAATTTTGAAATCTAATAGATATTCTTTCTAAAGAAGTGACATTGTTCTGAATTTGGAGTCAGGCAGGAACTAGGTTCAAATTCCTGTTCATATATTAGCCAGGTGTACTTAGGCATGAAATAATAGCTCTCTCATAGTTGTCCTGATAAAATGATATAACAGATATAGAGTCCATAGCCTGGTACAGTGAACACATACTAAAGTTTTTTTTGGTAATTACTTTTATTTAATTTTTCTGAGTGAATATGAAGGGGCAGATCAAGCTTATGTGAAAGAAATTCACATGGAGATTTCCAAAGATCATATATAATCTTCCAGGAACTACATGAGTGAGCTATAGGGAAGGCTGAAGAAGTATGAAGCCAAGTAAAAAATCTGGGCTTTAATCTAAAATCCACAAAAATAACAGAATAACTTTAAGGTGGTAAATGACTTTACCAAGTTTGTGTATAGATAGATCACTTTGGTTGCATGTGGTCACTGGGTCAGAGGAAGATGTAGTTATCAGGATGACTCACAAACTTGGATAAGAGGTACTTTGTTGGTCAGCTCAATTAGGATAGTGGGATAAACAAAAGAGCTGACAAATATGAGAAGATATCTGGGAGGTTAAATTTACAGAGTTTAGTGATTTTATTGAATACTAGAGGCCTGGTTCATGAAATGTGTGCAAGGGACTTGGCCCTCACAGTCCTGGCTTCATCCTGAACAGTCATCTGGAGGGTCATTCTGTTGTTCGGCCTAATTAGTATATTAGCTTTTAATTATATATTAGAGGCCTGGTGCACAAAAATTTGTGCACTCGGAGGGGTCCCTCAGCCCAGCCTGTATCTTCTTGCAGCCTGGGAGCCCTTGGGGGATGTCCACTTGCCAGTGGAGAGCAGGCCTAAGCTGCAGTCAGACATCCTTAGCGCTGCTGAGGAGTCAGGAGAGGCTCCCACCACCACCGCTGTACTGGCAGCTATCAGCCTGGCTCCTCGTTGAGCAGAGCTCCCCCCATGGGAGCGAACTGACCACCAGGGGAAGCTCCTGCATTGAGCATCTGCCCCCTCGTGGTCAGTATGTGTCATAGTGACCAGTCATTTTCAGTCATTCTGCTGTTAGGGTCAATTTGCATATTATCCTTTTATTATATAGGATAGAGGCCTGGTGCATGGGTGGAGGCCAGCAGGTTTGCCCTGAAGGGTGTCCAGGATCAGGGTGGGGGTCCCACTGGGGTGCTTAGCCAGCCTGGTTGAGGGGCTGAGGGCTGTTTGCAGGCTGGCCAAGCCTCCCAACAGGAACCCTCCCCCCATAAGGCTGTGGTCAGCCTGGGTGAGGGGCTGAGGCCATTTTCAGGCTTTCCACAGTCCCTTCAGGGTGGGGGAGGGTCCAAATGGGGTGCCTGGTCAGCCTGGGTGAGTGGCTAATGGCCGCTTTCAGGCTGGCCATGCCCCCCCCCCCCCTTTGCCGGTAACCCAAGCTCTCAGCCTTTCCTTTTTTTTTTTCTTTCTTCTGGGATTTATTTATCTTCTATAATTGAAACTTTGTAGCTTTGAGCAGAGCTGAGCGCTGGCCAGGGCATGCAGGGAGCTTGGCTTCCTCCATCGCCAGGGGCAACCCAAGCCTCCTGCTCACTCCAGCTCCATGGCCACCACCATCTTAGTTGAATTAATTTGCATATCCACTCCTGATTGGCTGGTGGGCATGGTTGGTGAGTGTGGCTTGAGCATAGCAGAGGGGTGGTTAATTTGCATGTTTCTCTTTTATTATATAGGATTATATAGGATGAGGGGAGAGTATTGTGATGAAAAGATAGTCAGGTCTTCTGGATTAAGAAAGTAATTAGATTGTGGAGGCATTCATTAAGATAGAAAAACTTGGAGGATGTCTATAAACAAAGTAAAGAGTTAAAAAGATTGAGTATGAAAGTGCCTATATGCCTGGCAGGCTTTGGATGATCCTGATTCTCTGGAGATACATTTCATCTGGGCAGATGGAGTTTATCAGTACTTGGATAGTAATTAGTGAGAATTCATGAAGTAATTCTGGGAAGCACTTGAAGAATTAAGAGGAAAACAGTGAAGATTTAGGTGGTGGGACAACAATAAGGACTCTGAAAGCACAATTGACAAAAATTAAAAGATAAAACTTAATTAGGAGAGGATGCCAATACAGAAGACAAGTCAGAGAGTGATCAAGAATGTTTAAGGTTGCTGAGGAATACCAAAAGTTATATATTTAAAATAATCTGAGAGGGCCCTAGCCAATTTTGCTCAGTGGATAGAGCATCAGTCAGCCTGCAGACTGAAGGGTCCTGGGTTTGATTCCAGTCAAGGGCACATGCCTGGGTTGTGGGGTTGATCCTCAACTGGGGATGTGCAGAAGACAATGATTCTCTTCCATCATTGATGGATCTCTCTCTCTCTCTCTCCCTTTTCCTTCCTCTCTGAAATAAATAAAAAATATGTAAAAAAAAAACAATTAAAATAATCTGAGAGATGGTTTTCTTGGAGAAAGGAATATTAACATATTGAGGAGTAGACTAAAGAATGAATGGGAAGGACTGATATGAAAATAGAAACTATATAATTTTTTTCCTCCAAAAGGTTCATTTGTGATTTGGAAGGATGGAGTAGAAGTTTTGTTTTGTTTAACATGAGCCATCTAATTTAATAAAAGAGCAATATGCAAATTAACCATCACTCTGAGACACATAAGCCTCACCCACCAGCCAAGCCACATCCACCAGCCAATCAGAGCGACTATATGCAAATTAACCCAGCCAAGATGGTGGTTAATTTGTATACACAGGTGCAGAGCGAAGATGGAAGACAGCCTAGAAGGAAGCCAAGTGCTGCAAAAGGAAGCCAAGTGGCAGAGAAGGGAGGGAGGGAGGCAGCAGAGACGGGAGGGAGCGAGGCAGCGGAGAAGGGAGGGAGGCAGCAGAGATGGGAGAGAGGCAGCAGAGAAGGGAGCGAAGCCTGCCTTAGCAGGCTTCGCTCCCTTATCTGCTTCACTCTGGCTCAGGAAGCCCTATTCTTGCAGGAATCTTCCTGCAATGGGCTTCTAGTTTAAATATAATTAAGAGTTGATCTGAGAGCAATTTTCAACTCATGTTGAAAATTCAGGAGAATGAAGGGGTTTAGAGAAAGATTCCCCCCAAAATGTTGATTTGATGAGAATTGGAGAACTGAAATATGAATAATGTTCCCTTTCTCCTATAACAGGATAGAAAAAGGAAAGGATCTAGTGGATGTAGGAATTCATTTCCAATACATAAAAGATGCTATTGTACTTTGAAAGCCAAGAAATACCTATGATTTAAATGTGAGTCAGGGGTAAAGTGATTTTTAAAAAAAATAAATTGTATTTTATTGATATGTTTTGATAACACCTCTATTTTTATTATGTGAGATATTAGATTTTTTTTTAGATTTCCCAAATCAATTATATCTTTGCTGACACAGCTCCTTTCAAATGATTTTAACTTGAGCCTTGAGGCATTCCAAGATAATGTAAATCACCATTAGTTTAAAATATTTTACTAAAGTACTGATCACAGGTGTCTCTTGGTGCCGATGTTTAGGGGGTTGTAGAGTGATGGAAGGTGGAGGCCATTCATATGTCGGTAATATAATTTCAAATAATGAACCCTTAATATTAGCTGAATACAACAATTAAAAAAGAACAACAGCTTTCTGTTAAACTTGGAAATAAAATCTGAAAAGCTTACCATTCTTTAAACGTAGTTGTCTTATGTTTTTGATGATAGTATTGGCATCAGTGTTATGTTAATATTACATGAAAGAAACTAAATTTTTAGCCACAAGCTATTGGGGGGGGGGAGGGAAGAGATGATTTTCATATTTGAATGTATAGTATCTTATTCTAAATGAGAACAGAAACTTAGATTTGAATTGAAATGACATTGACATGAATATACCCTTTATCAACTTGGGGTATAGCTGCACTCCCATACTCTTTTACAATTTGCAAAGGGACTGTTATTGCAAATGTTATTTTTTCTGATAAAGAGACAGCTCATTAGATCTCATTACTAGTCAGCAGCTGTCATGGAATATAGATTTCCAACTTGAAGCAATAGATCTTTTCACAAATGCTTTCACTGAAAATGTGGGAAAGATATATTTCATCGTTAACCTACGGTGATATTATACATGGCTGCACTTACACCTTTGGCTTTTCTGTGGAGCATTTCATAGTTTAGTAACTTTAAGTTAAATAATTCAAGTTTCTTCTAAATGTAATACCTGATGCTTGTAAATTTTTAAAGAAACATTAAAAGTAATTTTTGCATCCCAACCTACGTTATTCTGAAATCTGGATAAAGTCAATAAGTTAATAGGTGATTAGTACATTCTTTGTACAAGGACATGGATAATACATCAAAAAGAAGTATAATCTAATTTTAGTCTGTTCAAAAAGATTCTGTTCATATGAGAATTAAGGATTTCAGTTGGAGAGATAGTATGAGGTCAGGCCACCATAATTTTCAATGCCAGGTTGGGATGCGGGATGTTTTTATGAAGAACAGAGCTTGTTTTACTCAAAGGAAACAATGATTTCAGTGAAGAGTGGCTCGGAAAATGAAAATTTTAGCAATGGTTGTGGGAACAGAAAAAAAATCAATTTTGAAAATGAAAGACAATGGATATATGAAAGTCACAGTTATATAGTTCAATAGGGATACAACATTTTACATATTGTGGATTAAAGGGGACAAGGGGACACATGCTAACCTGATAAGCTCGGGGAAGGCCTGCATGACAGTCTTGCAAACGCTAAGACCTAAAGTAATCACAAAGGATGGCGTGAAATTAAACTTCAACTAAAAGCAGTTATGATGGGTAGTCACCTCCTAGGCTGGTATCTTCCCTGGCCAGGTCAAGCTTTACCTTAACTGAGTCTATCTGGTTTTTGTTTGTTTGTTTGTTTTTGTGGGGTTTTTTTGCATCTATAATAATATGTCCTTGAAATGTCAGGGTAACTTGTAACTTCCCTTTTTCCACATCCCTCAGGCCACAATCAAATGCCCTGAGCACTAGGACAGGAGTCCATAAATTCCTTCATTGTTATTGTTCTCATGTTAATTGCTGACTGTTTATCCTGTACCCACCTAAGTAAAAAAACTATGTGTCTATCATTTTACTCTTTATCCAATCCCAGAGGTTTCCACTTTGTTTCTCCTGTCTTTCTTATCTGTCACCACTGGATTTCATGTAACTCTCCTACTTTGATTGCAATGTATAAAAATAGGTGAAAAACCATCATTCTCTAAAGTACTATCCGTATTGGTTGAGATTCTGTTTCCTGGCTATTGTGGGCAGTTTGGCACAAATAAACTCACAAAAATTCTTTACAGGATTGAAGATTGAATGTTTTTACATTAACAATATAAAGCAAGAGTAGGATAGAATTTTAAGATACTAGTAAATTATTCCAAAGAAACTTTCCAATATTAATAAGAATTTTATGTCTATAAGATATCATATAACTCAACCAACACTCTTCATCAAACACTCTCACCTAAATGCCAAGCTATTTTACTATTTATTACAAAATTTGGTATACAAATCCAAGATATTTTATGACATCTTTTATTTGAGTTGGTTTTTTTTATCTTTTTCTTTATTGATTAAGGTATTACATATGGTTCCTTATCCCGCCATTGTTCCCCCACCCCCCAACTCATGCCCTCACCCTCCTGGTGTCCGTGTCCATTGGTTATACTTATATGCATGCATACAAGCCCTTTGGTTTATCTCTCCCCATTACCATCGCCCTCCCCTACCTTCCCTCTGAAGTTTGATGGTCTGATCGATGCTTCTCTGTTTCTGGATCTGTTTTTGTTCATCAGTTTATGTTGTTCATTATATTCCATAAATGAGTGAGATCATGTGATATTTATATTTTTCTGACTGTCTTATTTCACTTAGCATAATGCTCTCCAGTTCCATCCATGCTATTGCAAATGGTAAGAATTTCTTTTTTACTGCAGCATAGTATTCCATTGTGTAGATGTACCACAGTTTTCTAATCCCATTCATCTGCTTATATGCCCTTAGGTTGTTTCTAAATCTTAGCTATGGTGAATTATGCTGCTATGAATATAGGGGTGCATATATCCTTTCTGATTGGTGTTTCTAGTTTCTTGGGATATATTCCTGGAAATGAGATCACTGGGTCAAATGGGAGTTCCAGTTTTAGTCTTATGAGGAAACTCCATACTGTTCTCCACAGTGGCTGCACCAGTCTGCATTCCCATCAGCAGTGAATGAGGGTTGCTTTTTTTCTGCACCCTCGCCAGCATTTGTCATTTGTTGATTTGTTGATGATGGCCATTCTGACAGGTGTGAGGTGGTACCTCATTGGTGTTTTGATTTGCATCTCTTAGATGATTGGTGACTTTGAGCATGTTTTCATATGTCTCTTGGACTTCCTTATGTCCTCTTTCTAAAAGTTTCTATTTAGGTCCATTACTCATTTTTTTTATTGGATAATCTTTCTTTTGTTAAATTATATGAGTTCCCTGTAAATGTTGGAGATTAAACCCTTATCAGTGATAACATTGGCAAATATGTTTTCCCATGCAGTGTGCTTATTATTTGTTGGTGGTTTCTTTTGATGTACAGAAGCTTTTTATTCTGATGTAGTCCCATTTATTTATTTTCTCTTTAGTTTCTATTATCCTAAGAACTATATCTGTGAAGATGCTTTGGCATATGGCTGAGATTTTGCTGTCTATGAATTCCTCTAATATTTTTATGGTTTCCCATCTTACGTTTAAGTCCTTTATCCATTTTGAATTTATTTTTGTATATGGTGTAAGCTGGTCTTCTAGTTTCATATTTTTGCATGTATCTGTCCAATTTTCCCAACACCATTTATTAAAGAGAATGTCTTGACTCCATTGTATGTTTTTGCTTCCTTTGTCAAATATTAATTGAGCATAGTGGTTTGGGCTGATTTCTGGGTTCTCTATTCTATTCCATTGGTCTATATGTCTGTTCTTGTGCCAGAACCAGGCATTTTTGAGAATAGTAACTTTGTAATACAGCTTGATATCTGGTATTGAGAACCCTCCCACTTTGTTCTTTCTCAGGATTGCTGCAGCTATTCAGAGTCTTTTTTTATTTCAGACTAGGGGCCTGGTGCATAAAATTTGTGCAGTAAAGGGGGGTGTCCCTCAGCCTAGCCTGCCCCTTCTAACATACTGGGAGCCCTCAGGGGATGTCCTACTGACAGCTTAGGCCTGCTCCCTGCTCCCCTTGGGGGAACAAGCCTAAGCAGCAGCCTGGCCTCCCTTTGTGGGAGGCGACCAGGCTGATCAGGGGAAGGCACCAGCCCCATTACCCCACTGCTTCAGTCACTCCAGTCACCGCAGCCACCAAGGTGTTTTCATCAACATGGACTCCAGGACTTTCACCATGAAAAAATTACAACTTTCTTTAAAAACGACGACATTTTCAAAATGTGTCTTTCATAGGATATGACATTTCTTACTTTCTCTCTTTTTTTTAAGTCCTCACCTGAGGATATTTCCATTGATTTTTAAAGAATGTAGAAGAGAAAGAGAAAGACAGAGAGAAACATCAAAGTGAGAGGGACACTTTGACTGGTTGCCTCCTGCATGAGCCCTGACCTGGGCCCTGACCAGTGAGGAGCCTACAACCTAGGTACATGTCCTTGGTCAGAACTGAACCCAGACCCTGCAGTCGGAAGGTCGAGGCATTATCCAATGAGCCAAACCAGCTAGGGTAGCATATGACATTTCTTAGCCTTCCAGCAGTGGACTTTCTTTTTTTTTCTCCAGGAGTGTGGTGAAAAAACCCTACATCACCTTTTTAGATTCTTATTACCCAAGTTACTTAGAATATTACCAGTGGCATACAGGGAGCTTAGCCAATGAGCAGTCAGAAAAGGTGTTCCCTCTGTAGTTCACACTGATCACTGGCTCAGCCCTTGTTCAGGCCTAACGTCTCTGTCCAAGGCTTTAGGCCTGGGCAGGTGACCCCTAGACCCTCTGAGTACTGGCTCCACCCTTTCCCAGGATCCCCCTGGCTCAGGCGCTTTCTAGGCTGCTCAGGGCCCACATGGGACCTACTTGGAGTGACCTGGGTTCCGATGATGTTCCCGAGACCCAAACTGCTGGGCACCTATATATGCAAATTAATCACCATATATGTTGGGTTAATTTGCATAGTTTCTCTGGTTGGCTGGTGGGCACGGCTTGTGGGTATAGCAGAGTGACAGAGTGATGGTTAATTTGCATGATTCTCTTTTATAGTGTAGATGAATTTTGGAGAGTTCATTCTAGGTCTGTGAAATATGCCATTGGTATTTTAATGGGGAGTGCATTGAATCTATAGATTGCTTTGGGTAGTATTGACATTTTAATGATGTTGATTCTACCAATCCATGAACATGGTATGTTCTTTCATCTGTTTATGTCTTCCTCTATCTCTTTTTTCAGTGTTCTGTAGTATTCTGAGTACATGTCTTTTACCTCCTAAGTTGTTTATTCTTAGGTATCTTAGCTTTTTTGGTGTGATGGTAAATGGGATTGTTTTTTTAATCTCTCTTTCTGTAAGTTCATAATTGGTGTGTAAAAATGCCACAGATTTCTTGGCATTAATTTTGTATCCTGCTACATTGCCAAATTCATTTATTAAGTCTAATAATTTTTTGATGGAGTCTTTAAGGTTTTCTATGTACAGTATCATGTCATCTGCGAATAATGACATTTTTACATCTTTTCCAATTTCAATACCTTTTATTTCTTCTTCTTGTCTAATTGCTAAGGCTAGCACTTCCAGTACTATGTCAAATAGGAGTGATGAAAGTGTGCATCCCTGTCTTGTTCCTGTTCTTAGGTGAAATAATTTTAGTTTTTTCCCATTGAGTATGATGTTGGCTGTAGGTATGTTATATAAGGCTTTTATTATGTTTAGGTCATTTGGATTGGTTTTGATCTGAGAGTTTTAAAAATAAATTTGTGTTACTTTCACATTATTGTAAATTTACAAATACATTAAATTCTTAGGGTTATATTTATCCATATGTAGGGTAAAATTCAATATATAAAAGTGATTATATTCACTGAAATTAAAATGGGAAATAGAACAAATAAGAATATTAAAATGTTAATATCAACATTTAAACTTTATCTAAGTCAAGGAAATTATTTAAGAACTAGTGAAAAAAATGAAAGTAGCATTTTAAAAGTAACAATTGAATTTACAAAGAAAAGAGGTAAACATATTCATCAATTGGGTTTTTCTTTACTTTTAAAAAGGTCTATTTGCATGTGTCCTTATATTTTTCTACCATTTTCCTCAATTAGATAAGTACGAGTGCATTTGTTATAATCTTTAAGTTTAAGCTTTTCATTTGGCTTACTAAATCATCTGCATCTTTAATTAGAAGCAGGTAGAGCAACATGGTGTATAACAACCTGCACTTTTGACATTTGCTACCTGAAACAAAATTAGTTGTTTATTTTTATGTGAAGGATTTTGCTGGTCTTTCACCAATGATTAATAGATATTTTATTTATAAGGCAATGTTTTTTACCTATTGGAATAACATAAATACCCATCCCTTCTTATTCACAAACTGATGAGAAATTCTTTAATAAATTTTTACTAGTGGTTAGCCAAACTGAAAAAAAATTATTTCTAATGTCTTATTCCCTGTTGTTTTAGATGTTATGTATAATAGGAAAACTCTGCTCATAAGATAAACAGCATGTTTAAGTATACATTATTTCCACTATCTATTTCATAACAAGTTGCTAAACTATTTTTAAAAACTCTAGTCTTTTTTCCCCTTTCTCTCCTTTCCCTTTCCTGTCCTGCCCTGTCATTTTCTTTCCTCTCCTTTCCTTTTATTTTTTCAAAAATTTAGGGCATATTAGCATTTAGTGAATGAGCACTTTTGTCAGTCAGAGTTAAGGAGACTAAATATTAATCTTAATGCCATGTCCATATCTACATTCAGAAGTACTTGTAACTGTACTGTCCATATGTCTAGATGTTTATTCTTATTTATTAAGTTATTGTAACATGTAGTTAGTTCACTAAGGCCATAGATTCTAAAAGAGCATGTTCAAGGCATATCAAGTATATTATTGATCAATTGATGAACTCCAGTGTGCTCTAGCCTTCATATTTGCAATGTAGCTACTAATATCCTAAATAAGTTCTTAGAGCTCTCATTTTAAAAGTCAGTTTCCTTTTTCCCAACACATTTGAGAAATAGAGTTGAAATAAGGAATATAGAGGCCTCAAGTGCTGTTTAGATCACCTTTATCCTATACGTAGTTCAAGAGTTGACAACTCTAATTCTCTTTAGCTCATATTTTTTTGTTCCAAAACATCTTCCTGGTCCAATTTTATTCATTATTGCACACAGTGCAGACTGTTAGTAACAGTCAATTAAGAGACCCTTGGCTATTTATGGACAACATCCTAATCAGGAATGGCCAAAATAATGCTGGCCATGAGCTCTGCCAAATAGACTATTAACCACTGATAATTCATTTCATTTAAAACGTCTACTTACAATAAATGACCGGTTCCAACAAGACACAGTAATAACATGTTATTTAGGTGCTTTGGTACTTGTACTCAAGCATTCTTCTGCTTCACCTATTTCTGTTCCTACAGATATTGACTAAATTTCAAGGTTAAATAACAAGAAACCGTGTAATAAGCAATAACCTTATTACTGAAGTCGGAAATCCTTGGTAGCAAGTACACATTAAGAGAATGATTCATAAGGGAAAACTACTAAAAGCCACAAATAGTCATTTTATCGTTTACTATAAAGGAATATAATCACACACACACAAAATGTCTCCTGTCAGATTCAGCCTGCAGTAAGCCTCTCTCACATAAACTAAATACAAGCATAGAATAAAATGCAATACATTATGTTGCCAAATATACGGCAGAACCTTATGAGTTAAAACCATGTATGCATGAGTTACATAGGATCTCCAGACTACCAAGATTTTTAATTTAAAAAAAATGTAATTTAAAAATGCAGCATGCCAATGTCTCTCATTAGACGGTGAGGTTATAGAGGGCAGGACTCTACAATAGGTTTTACAGTGTTCATTGTTGAAAGGTAGCATGATATGCAACTACATTCTGAGAGCAGAATCTACCATGTTTCCTACATCCTATGTACAACTTGGGAAGAACCAGTGAAATAGGTCCATGTTGCCCTCCTTGGAGCTCATTTTCTGTGATCTTTAACTTGTTTTCCAAAATCATTTTTGAGAAAATTTGGATTTTACTTACCTTAAGATTAAAGATATTTCAATAATTACAATTGACATAATTACAAATAAATGTTCTGAATTGAATCTTAAATTTTATTTGTAAATATTAAGTTGGCCATTCTGTTCCAAGTGAAACAATGCTACTGTTTCGTTTAGAAGTATTTAAAATGTAATAGTTATAATAACAATAACTCAATATATGTTTGTATGTTATGCTTTTAAAACCTTCCCTTGTACATAATTTCCTTTTGAAAAAGAAATTCAGCCCTAGCTGGTATGGCTCGGTGGATAAAGCATTGGCCTGTGGACTGAAAAGTCCCAGGTTCAATTCCAGTCAAGAGCACATGCCCGGGTTGTGGGTTCTATCTCCAGTGGGTGGGGGGAGGGGGAGGCGGTGTGTGTGTGCAGGAGGCAGCCAAGCAATGATTCTCTCTCATCACTGGTGTTTCTCTCTCTCTCTCTCTCCCTCTCCCTTCCTCTCTGAAATCAATAAAAATACATTAAAACTAACTAACTAAATAAATGAATAAATAAATAGAAACTCAGTATTGATCATTTGAAATATACACTCAACCACATTAGTAAATCAATAAATATTACCTTTAAGCAGGCAAGTGCCATTGCTGAGAGCTTCACTTTGTACATTCTCTTATGGTCAAATATCTATTAACATTTCAACTTCAATGCCTCATGTTTGCTTCAACCTCAACATCTTAATTTCCTTATTTTCTTAACAAATAAAATCTCCTATATATACATCTATCAATAGCATTGTTATTCTTTTAGACATCCAATGCCCAAATCTTAAGCTTTCCTTTATCTTCCCTAATCCCTTATTCAGGCATTGGACAAACTCTCTCTCTGTTTTGCATTTTCTTTATTTACTCATACTAAAAACAGATCAAATGCTATCTTCCATGTCACATTTTTTTTCATATTCATATATTTTCTAATTGTAATTTTGAGAATTCTAAAAACTGTGCCACAAAAATGGCTAGAAGTTATTTTAGGTTTTCTTCTAAAAAGAGAAATGAAAAAAATTGATAATAAAGTATATGTGTGGGAATTAAATAACAAAAAAACTGTTTGGAGTTTGTATTAATATTTAACTTAGAGAATAAAAGATATCCTACATTGTAAATATATATCTTTAAAATTAATTTTAAACAGTATTTTAAAAACATTTAAGATGTGGAAAGAATTGTCTCAAAACATCTGCATCTCTTCTATCTTTAAGAACTTGTGCTTCCTAAAATATTCTACAGTTTCATGATCTTATGACATTTACACAATTTTGAAGAATTGGCACTATTAGTGGTGCTTGACTTAAATCCCCCTAAAATATTTTTTGGGGAAATTTTTATTTCTTTCTCCCTTTCTCAAGATCATTTAATATATATATAATTTTCAAATTTCTTAGTGACAATTCGCCAAAGTCTGAACTAACTTTTATAATTTTATGACCAAAGGGCACTTATATGACTCTTTCCTCCTAAACATAATAAAGTAAATTTAGGTGTCATTTAAAGAGTTAGAGAAACCCGACCTTACTAAAACTGAAGGACTAAAACTGAAGGACTAAAACTGGAACACCTAAGTCTAAAGCTTATAAATAACTAGGGGCCCGGTGCACAAAAATTTGTGCACTCGGGGTGGAGGGAGTCCCTCAGCCCGGCCTGTGCCCTCTCACAGTCTGGGACCCCTCAGTGGATGTCCTATGATGGCCCCAGTCTGCCAGGCGCCTTTTGTGTGTGTGTGTGTGTGTGTGTGTGTGTGTG
>PVJC01024860.1:0-25216 GCA_004026665.1 Murina feae | reverse complement strand
ACCCCTCAGGGGATGCCCACCTGCTGGCGTGCCTGACCAGCCTGGGTGAGGGGCTTTAAGGCTGCCCACAGCTCCCATTGACCTAACGTCTCAGCAAGGCTGGCTAGACGCAGGTGTCTGCGGTTTCTCTCCTATAATTGATACTGTTCCTTGAAGGCCTGGGGTTATCTTCTATAATTGATACACTGTTCCTTTAAGCCGGCTAATGAACCCTCCTCTCTGCTTCACCTCGCAGCAGTGTCTATAATGACACAATGTTACTTAGTGGTGAGGCCTCGGCTGCTCTTTCCTTCAGCTCACGAGGATTCTATGATTGTTATATTGTTTCAAATGTTTCAAATCTGTGTTTCGCTAGAGCCAGTTTGAGCGGAGCTGAGCTGAGCGGTCGCAGCTTCACTTTCGCTCCTGCCGCAATAGAAACAGCCATTTACTCAGGTCTGTGAGTGGCGGCCTCCATGTTGGCTGGGCTAATTTGCATACAGCCACTCTGATTGGCTGGTGGGCGTGGCTTACCCTGTCTCAGAGAAATGGTTAATTTTACTATTTCGCTTTTATTAGTTTAGATAGGCATCCTTAACTGTTCTGATCTGTTCTCTGTGGATGCATATTCATTCACCCCTCATAAAATGGTTCTCCTTATCTTATTCTGGCCAGATTCTGGCTTGCAGCAACCTTAGCCTAAAAATCAACTGGATCATGCCTACTCTGAAAATATTTTATAGGTTGGGTTTATGCTACATCTGACACAGACACTGAGGGCCTTTTATTTTTAAACACAAACATTTTCTCTTGTAATATTAGGAACATATAAGATGAAGAAATGATGAGACTCCAGAAAAAGAAAGAGCATGGAAGGTCAAATTTCTTAGGGAAGGATTCTTTGGAACCTCCATTGGGACAGCCACAGATGATAGATAGGTAGATAGATAGATAGATAGATAGATAGATAGATAGATAGATAGATAGAGATATAGATTTATAGGAGGGGGAAGGATATTTCTAGTGAGGGCATAGCCTCAGTCACTGTACAGAGTGTCTGAGGAATGTTGATAATGATAACTCCTATGGACTGAATTGGCAAGGCCTGGGAATAGATGATGTCCCTGGGATAGGATAAACTTTATTACATACAGCCTAGTTCTTTTCCACACCCTCTCCTCAAAATCTAAACCCTAATTGTTACATCCTAAGCTAATTTTTCAGTTTTCCTTTATCTGACACCATCACTCCCGCACTTTTGGAAACCTGATGGGAACTGATGCCATTTCCATGAAATGTATTATAATTCTTCAGATACTAGTAAATTGCTTTGACAGCCCGCTCCACACATTCCTTTCATCTCACTTATTATCTAGTGATGCTAAATTTCCAACACCCCTAAGGACTAGCCATCCTAAGTGTTTCTTTTATATCATCTACCTACATGCACAATACTCTTCCCATTTTTTTTATTTTTTAATTTTTTGCCAAACCAGGGACTTGTGGAAAGGCCACAGCATGAGGAATCATGGTGTCTGTAAGACTGACCTAGCGGCACAGTGGGGTTGATTGGCTGTACTTCCTGGAAGGCTGCATGGAGAAGGGACGAGAAGCTGCATTAGGGCTGAGGTAGCCTGCAATGTTCTGTGTCTGCGTGCATGTGGCATGCGGCGTGATGGCACACGTGCATGGACCTCACTGTAACAGGCACCCTTTACATTCCCAATTTCTTCCAGTTGGCCAGTCTCTTCCGATTGTTTCTTTTTCTCTATCCAGCCTTAGTCTATTATTTCAAGCTAATACTTCACCAAACTCTTAATTATCTCAAGTGGGATTTTCCTTATATTATGACACCTTGTGGCAGAAAAGCCAAGACAACCCCAAATTTGATTTTTAATACATGACTTACTTAGGAAAACTTACAGAAAGGCTCACCCATCTCACCTTGGCTTTGCTACAGTATGTGAGCAGCCTCTGTTCGGTGACCGCAGAAGGACTTTGGCATTCCAGGAGGCTGTAATTGGGCTGCGCATAAAAGCAGTAGTAAACGGTAAATACCTGAGTAACAAGATATACTGCTGAGTGACCTTGGAGAAGACAGCCGTCAGCACCAGGCTTGAGACAATCACATCGTTATCACCGACTTGAAATCTGCAGAGTTTGGAGGACATGCTCACATGGGGTAACTCCTGGGAGCCAATCTCTCACTCACGCATGAAGGCACCAGGCGCTTTTGATTAAGTGAGATTTACTTTGAGGTGTATCGGTATTTCAGCCAGCGGAATTAAAATTCTTGACAAGGTAAAGCAGTGTATTAAGAGCTTTGCCTCTTAACAGCTAAAAATACACGGCTACTCTTGCCCCCCTCTTATTCCATCTGAGACATTAAATGACACTGCTCTTATCAGTTTGACTGCAAAGTCATTAATGTTGTGTTTGGAATGAAGAAGGAGAAAAAGCAAATCTTCTTAGCTTCTGAGGTGTCATGTGAATTTCACAGAACCCTGAAGGAAAAAGTTCACTTTTTTAATTTTAAGATTTGGGATGGCATGAGTAGGATGACTGACTGATATTGTGGGCTGTAATATAATAATTACAGGAGTGCTTCTATGTGTTGAAGCTTCTATGTGTCGAATCAAGAGATTTGTTGAAAGTTCCCACTGTAGTTAAAGCCAAAAAGTAACTCAATAATACCTTGGATGGAAATATAATCCATATAAAAAGAAAGCAATCAGATTGATAAAGTCCCTTACCAATCCAATGTTAGCTAAATCTGAATGCAGTAATAATAACTATAAGGGAAATTTTTGTTGAGATATTGTGCTAAATTCTTTGTATGCCTTAACTTATTTAATACTTCTTCCTCTCTTCCGGTAGGTGCTATCATAGCTACCGCCTATATGATGCAATGAGGATTAGAGAAATTAAATAAGTTTCCTATGATCGCATGGTCCAGCTTCTTTTGAGAGCAGAAGGGAGAGGATGAGACATACAGAGAGAAAAACATCAATGTGAGAGAGACACATTGATTGGTTGCCTCCTGCATACACCCCGACCTGGACCAGGGATCCAGCCTGTAACTGAAATACTTAACCAGAATGTAACCCAGGACACTTCAGTCCAAGGGCTGATGCTCTATCCACTGAGCAAAACTGGCTAGGGCAGGAAGACTTCTTTTAAAGCATGGGTTCTTTTTATTTCATAACTTTTTTTGTGACAGCGTACATATCTTTTCCTAAAACACAATGTTAACTCTAATTTTTTTGTCCTCTGGAATATTACTGTTGTTTAACTTTATAACATCCTTTTATGACCTATGAAATCTTAATTCAAATAGCCAGACTTTCAAATTTTCTGTGATGTGCTTATTGTGTCCCTTCATTTGGCTCAAATTAAAGATTTGGAATTCAAATTCAGGAGCTGAAAGAGAGAGGAGAGACACTATGTCTCAGAGTTTGTGTGTTTTTAATATAGTAGTTATTTTTCAACAGGAGTATATTTATCCCAGTTACAGATGAAACAGACCCGATATTCCTGGTTCGAGTATTTCTTCTATAACCACTCGGCACTCAGAACGCAAGAGTAGGTGCTAGAGATAGCATGCTGGTTTTCAATAACTGATTCAAGTTGTAATGTAGTAGCTGGATAAAGTGAGGAAATGGATTTTTCAACAGCAGATTGCGAATCCCAAACTCCTACTTCACATCTTTCAAGTGATCTGGGCATGAGGCTGCAGATCTATTAAATGTTCGCCATCATACAAGCAATCTGTATATGCTAACCCACCCGAGAAACTCAATAACTGCCGTATAGAATGAGAAGTATGTGGTGCCAATTTAAAAGAACAGGAAAACTATAGTAGAGAACTAGTGTGAAATAATATAAGAAAATCTTCACAGGGCTACATACTGACATTAAAAACAACCACAGGTAGGCCAGCCTGGCTCAGTGGCTCAGTGTTCAACCTATGAACCAGAAGGTCATGGTTTGATTCCCGGTCAGGGCACATGCCCAGGTTGTGGGCTCGATCCCCACCGATCCCCACCGATCCACAGTGTGGGGCGTTCAGGAGGCAGCCGATCAATGCCTCTCATCATTGATGTTTCTATCACTCTCTTCTTCTCCCTTCCTCTCGGAAGCCAATAAAAATACAATTTTTTAAAAAGAACAACAAAACAAAGAAGCTCGTCTCTCCCTGGATCATACATTGCTGCAGTCTGCAGACTTTGTTGGGAGTCCCTGGTTCTGATGGAGAATGCGATGAGACTGCTTTGCTGAGTGATGGCTCTGCACCCAGACATTTTCAGACTTCTCTCTGGGGCCCAGATGTCCAAGAGGGGCTGCTGATCAGGGGCTGCTGTTTGTTTTACTGTAAGTTATGCCTCCTGTTCATGAAAAGGAAAACATTATCTCTCTGTGCTAGCTATAGGGGGGATTTCAAAAAGTAAATGAGATTGTAACATCACTATCCCATTGTGTTTGAAGCACAGCAGCGGTTGTCAATGAGGGAAAGTCAGCCAGACATATCATAAAGCTAATTAAAACGGTGTCAGGAGATAAACTAATTAGGACACAGCGTACAGAGAAATGTCATGATGTCATTCTAGGGGGAAAAAAGGGAAGAAAGAATTGAAATCTTCAAAAATGTAAACGAAATAGAGAATTGCACATAATCACGGGAGAGCAAATTAATTACTGCTTCACTCAACACTGACAGAGAGCATAATAGAAATAAAAGCTCTGGAGGTGTGTTTAAAGATGAAAAAAATAACTTGTTTTTCGCCTAGCTGTGCACCTCATCCTGATGTCCTGTTACTTTGCCCAAGTGACTCATTGTCTCTGAGCACCTGGAGGGAGTCACTTAAAGTCTCATGACTATAGAAGCAGGGGGAAGTCCCAGCAAAGCAAATGGAATCCTATCCCTTGAAAGGTCTGTAGAATTATGAAATCCATTTCCATGAGCTGCTGACAAGCTACACTGTGTGTAGAGAAAACGCAAGAAGCATTACAGCCCATCAGTTTCTGAAATCCACTTTTGTACAGGAGCTACTGGCCATGTCTGTGCAAATTCCTCCAGCTGCATCCCCATAAAACAACAAAATCAGGCACTGTCAGCGGAAATGGCGTTTTGAATATATCAGTCAGAGAACAAGCCCATTTGAGAAACAGACTTCAGAAAAGGTCAAACGGGAGGTTCTGGAAACACACTAAAAGCTCTCACGTGAATGCCTGTTATTTATCTCTTTGGAAACCAATAGACTGCTGACTACAACAAACTTGTATGTCACGTGATTCATGCTCCTTCCACCTCCCAGCTCAAAACTTAATTAAGTGTATCTACATCTGGCTTCCTGATATACATTTGAAACTTTCAAAATAATTCCCTTAAGCCTTGAGACCGCCTATAAAATATGTTTGTGAGTATAAAGAACTCTGCCGAAAGTCACCATGTGTAATTACAGTAAGACAATCTTTGTGATTGGTATCATGTATAAAGTTAATTGTCTCATTAACCTTAGGCATTATCATCTAAGACCCATTATAAATGAGAATCAAACGTAAGACTGGAAATGAAATAAAAAATAATGACATCCACATAGTGTATATCCCTCCATTGCGATCTTTTAGATTTAAATGCATGTCTCCTCAGGTTAATAACTAATAAGAGCTGTGATGTCAACATGATCAGTTAGTAGAAAGCTGGCCTTGCTGTGTTAGCTGCCTCTTAGGATGTCTTAGCACCTTTCAGATTCACGATCTGTATTGCTCTATGCCATTTCTATCTCTAGGTAACAGAACATTAAATAATTACTTAAAATGAAAGAAAATATCTCTTCCATATTCAATAAATCTTTTGAAGTAGATAATGGATAATAAGAACTTCTAGTTGCCCTTGTGTCCATAAAATCAGAGCACAGAAGAATCCTATATAATAAAAGACCAATGTGCTAAGTGTCCCATCATTCCACCAGTTGCTATGATGCACACTGACCAACAGGAGGAGACACTCTGACTGGTAGGTTAGCTTGCTGCTGGGTTCCAGCCCATTGGGACTGGGAAAGATGGGCTGGACATGCCCTGGAGCCCTCCTGAAGTTCTTCCCCATCCCCAATTGTACACCGGTGGGGTCCCTCAGCCTGGCCTGTGCCCTCTAATAATCTGGGAACCCTCGGGAAATGTCAGAGAGCCAGTTTCAGCCCGATCCCCACAGGCCAGGTCAAAGGACCCACTGGTGCATGAATCCATGCACTGGACCTCTAGTTTAAGAAGATTCTAGATGGTGACAGAAAATGCAATGAAGTGACAGACTTTGATCAACATTGAAGAAGTAGCATCAAGTGGAAGCAGTGTTAATTGTTCCACCAGAAGCTGAATATATGAGCTGTAAGAGCTCAAAGATGATTTAAGAACCCAAACAGTTAACCAGATGTCAATGTCACCCAGAAGAAGTACACTATGATTTGGTCAGAGTTTCACTTAGTTTTGCTGGCTAAATGCATTCCTATATCCCTTCTCAGTCATACTCCATTAACCCAGATATTAAATGTCAAAATAAAAAAAATCCTATATAATAAAAGCCTAATAATCTAAGTGTCTGGTTATCTAGTTGTCTGTTCAACCGATCAAAGTATAATATGCTAATGGTATGCTAAGGCTGCTCAACCGCTCACTATGACATTCACAGACCATCAGGGGCAGACAATCTACTGGTCGACCAGTTGCTATGATGTGCACTGACCACCAGGGAACAGATTCTCTGACTGGTAGGTTAGCTTGCTGCTGGGGTCCAGCCAATTGGGACTGAGTGAGACAGGCTGAACACGCCCTGGAACCCTCTTGCCAACCTCCTGTGTCCATCCCTAGCCCCAGTCGTGCACCGGTGGGGTTCCTCAGCTTGGCCTGTGCCCTCTCATAATCTGGGACCCCTCGGGGGCCAGTTTCGGCCCGATCCCACAGGCCAGGCTAAGGGACCCGACTGGTGCATGAATTCATGCACCAGGCCTCTAGCACACTATAAAAATGACCAGAATCACCATTAATTGAATATTTACTACTATACAATAAACAGCAGTTGGATACTTACCTATACATAGTAAGTAGTTAATTTACTCTTTTATTCCTTCTTTTTTAATTTTTAGAACATATTATATAGTAATTAATTGTCCCATTTTAGAGAAGATATTTAGAGGAAGTGCCCCCAAATGGCTTAGTCTGTTCTTAGGTAAGGAAACATACCAACCATCTGTGTTCCTCTAACTGCTTGGAAAAAGAGTACGGGCTATGAGATGATGCCCACGTGTGAAACCTTTTAGCCCTGCAAACTGCAAATATGTGACCTGCCATACTAGTAAACATGGACAATGTAGGCGCTGGTTTCTCAACCATAAAATGTGTATGCTAGTTTTATTTAGGTTTTGGTTGGGTTTTATTAAATTTCGTGGCTCTTCAGTCATATGACCTACCTAAAGAGAATAGTATGAAAGAGCTCAATGTAAGGGCCTTTTAACAATAATCATAATCTTACAGTATATCTCATAAAAGGCAATTCCACACACTTTACACAATAATATAAAAGTAATTTTGAAAGTCCTAGTAAAATGTAAACTATAATCATTTTATAGTTATAACAGGATTTTGTTATTTATTATTTCTCAATAACCAAAACTCTATTGTTTTCTTAGAGAAACAAGAAAAATGATGTAAGGACTCTGAATTGGTGAAAAGATTTTTAAAGGAAAAGAGAAAAATATAAAGAGCCCAAGTAACAGAATGAATTCCCCAGAGAATGGGGCTTGGGGAATCTAAAAGGTTACTTTCTTCTCTCTCTCTTTAGAGCTCATATCACATGGGGGGGTCATGGTGGCTGGGATTCAAATACTTACCCTGTTTTCCCGAAAGTAAGACATCCCCAGAAAATAAGACCTACTTACAGTGTTGCCTCTTGCTGAAATATAAGGCATCCCCCGGAAATAAGACCTCCCCAAAAATAAGACCGCTTTGCTAATAAGGCCTCCCCTGAACATAAGGCCTCCCAATAATAAGCCCCCTGAACATAAGGCCTCCCTGATAATAAGGCCCCCTGAAGCTACCATAACTCTGGACTCTGGGCCATAGTGGCAAGCACCGCTGCACAGCTCACTGTTGGCCACAGCGTAGCCAGGGCAGACAGGGAAGGTCTCTTTTAATCAGAGAACCCGCGCCACTGCCTCCAGGACAAGCTGCCGCCTGCTGCTCGATCTGCCCTCAGGGAGTCTGGCTGACTCACAATTAGACAGTGAGTCACGTGGGGCAGGAGTCAGGCACATTGTGTGGACACACAGGTAATAAATTTCCTTTTTTTGTTGTTCAAGAATAAATGTGTACCATATTCTTTTTCATGGAAAAACAAGACATCCCCTGAAAATAAGACCTAGAGCATCTTTGGGAGCAAAAATTAATATAAGACACTGTCTTGTTTTTGGGGAAAACAGGGTAAAATTAAGGCATTTGATGAACAAAAGGTCCCATTGCTGTGGAGATTGTAAATTATGGCAATTACTCTTAGGGTTGTAAAGGAAGTGGACTAGAAAAGGCTACTGTTCCCTTGCTATGTATGACATTCTACTCTTTTTCTCAGGTCTTGGCTCATTACCCCCCCCTTCCCTCTCTCTCTCTCTCTCTCTCTCTCCTTTTGTTTTTTGTTAGTCCTCATCTGAAGATATTTTCCCATTGATTTTTAGAGAGAGGAAGGGATGGGGAGAAACACACAGAGAGAAACATCAATGTGAGAGAGACTCCTCAATTGGTTTCCTCTCACAGGGGCTGCCTGAACCTGAGGGAGTGCCCTTGACCAGAATCAAACTCAGGACCCTTCGGTCTGTAGGTCCCTTCGGTCTGCAGGTCCCTTCAGTCTGCAGGTCAAAATGGCTAGGGCAGAGTCTTGGCCACTCTTGATCCCTATCATCCTATCTCACATTCATTACTCTGTTTCTTGTTGTTTCCTGCTAATTTTCCTTTCTTACTATCTATAATTATTAAGTTAGGAATCTCTCTATGTGTTATAGCTGAACTTGGGAGTGCTGAATGCTAGGGGACATAATCTATAATAATAAAAGCATAATATGCTAATTAGACTAGCCGTCCTTCCAGACGACTTTCCAGACAAAAGCTGGGGTTGCAAGGGAAAGCTGTGTCCTGGGTGCCTGCTGATGGCTGGAGGGAAGCCCAGGTCCTGGGTGCCAGAGGGAAGTCAGTGCTGCAGCCAGGAAAAGGAAGGCCTACTCTTGCATGAATTTCATGCACTGAGCCTCTAGTCTACAAATAAATCTAGGAAAACAAAATGAGTTGCCTACAGGGGTATCCCACATCTCATCAGACATGCTAAAAAGGGTTCCCAAGGGTGAATTCTTTGTGAAGAATTCTTGAATTCTCTCAGGAACCTGGACCATGGGCACAGAGAACTCCGAGCATTTTTCAGGGAAGCCAGTATTCATAATTTTCAACCACAGGCTTTTTTTGCCTGGTTTTTCTTGGAAACTATTTTAAAATTTCAAATTAATTAAAAGCAGTCTTAGAGAGAATTCTGTTGCTTTTTTTTTCTTTCTTTTCTTTTCTTTTTTTTTTTTTTTTTTTTTTTTTTTTTTTTTTTTTTTTTTTTTTTTTTTTTTTTTTTTTTTTTTTTTTTTTTTTTTTTTTTTTTTTTTTTTTTTTTTTTTTTTTTGGTCTTTTTTACTATGTCATGGCCTTGCCATTGCAGCTTAAATAAACCTATTGAAAATAGCTTATAGTAAAAAAGTAGTGATTGAGAATGCAAAATTCAATTCCTTAGCTATCCCTTAGCAAATGAACAAAAAGGTAAACCTTAGCACCTGGAGGCTGAATATAATACCCCAAATCTGAAGTGCTTTCCAAATTCGCACTTACCGTGATTGCATGGTGTTTTTCTATCTGTGTGTGGGTGTGTGTTTGAGCACAGTTTCTGTGTGCTTCTGTCTGCTTCCTAAATAAAGTTTTATTTTCTTCCAAATAGTTTTCCCCCTGACATTATGTTGCTTCGCATGTGTCTTTTGGAAGAGGCTCTGACTCTTCTCATCCCATTAGGTATTTCAGTTTAGCGATTATAGCACCTTAAGGCATTTCTCTCTTTTTCATCATTAAGTGAAATAAATTATCTCACTAACCAGACAATTACTTGGGCAGGTGTTTATCTTTAGGCTAATCAGTGTTTGCCGGAGGGTCAAGTTATAAAAAATATGATAAGTAGGCCGACCATTTAGCAATTTCTATGGGTATGGTATATATATCAGAGATGCTGGTAACACATGGGCAAGGCAGGCAATTATATGTCTATGGTATATTTTTTATTGCATTCATATATGCATGTAATCAACAAAAACATTTAGAATCATTCATTGCAAAGAGATAGTGATGTAGCTGTGCTGAAAGATTATTAAATAAACCAATAACTAGCCAAAATATCTCATTCTTTCCTGAAAATCATCACAAATAATCTATAGGAAAAAATGAAAACAGAAAATATGTATATTTTTAGAAAAGACTAGTGGGGAAACAAGCATATTAGATATTGAATAGATTACACATACACAATGTATAATTAAATTTTTTAAAAATATATTTTATTGATTTTTTTACAGAGAGGAAGGGAGAGGATAGAGAGTTAGAAACATCGATGAGAGAGAAACATTGATCAACTGCCTCCTGCACACTCCCACTGGGGATGTGGCTGCAACCAAGGTACATGCCCTTGACTGGAATCGAACCTGGGACCCTCGAGTCCACAGACCGACACTCCATCCAGTGAGCCAAACTGGTTAGGGTTGTAATTAAATTCTTAATAATAGTCAAGTTAATTGGTTTATTAATACTATTACATTCATCCAAAATAAAAAGATAATAATTAAATGACAATTAAGCACAAATATTTCTTAAATTATCAAATTGGTATTACACAGGTTTAGGAAATAGTTTTAATAAAAAGATAACATCAGTCACTTATGGTCAATAACTAATTGTTGTAAAATGCAGATATATTCTTGGTTACATATTGCTTTTTAGTATTTTATGGTTTAATGAAAGCACACACAGGAAAACACTCACTGAGGTAATTTTATACACTAAATTTGGTAATTGGTATGTACTAAGTCCAGTCACTTAGTAGGTTTCAAAGCATATGAAACTATCATGAGGAAAATTCTCAATGTTCTATAGAATGTCTTCAATCTTAGTCAAAAATTGTGAACAATCAATGTACAATTTTCTTGCTAAGGTAATTAAACACACACGCGTGCGCACACACACAAAATGTTTCTATGAAGCATGCACACTAATTCTCTAGTGGATTAAATGAGATGGGACAGAAAATGTGGTCTTTCATACCAAAACTCTATTAAAAATTCTTAAATCTAAAATTTATTTGAAACCTACCCCTTTAAATAATCAACATGATAACTACTTCAAGAATCCAGCTTTTTTTTCGTAATTATCTTTAGAAAGACTGACACTTAAAATAAATGGATAGTATCAGCTGGGTAAATGCTTACACTATATTATTATACTTTAAAATTTTATTCACAGCAGTTTCGTACAACCCAGTTGCGTATAATTTGCTGTAATTGCTCCTCAAATAGAGCATTAAGTTTTATGGCTTTATATTTTCCTTGACTAAAAGGCTTTATTACCATAACAATGTACCGAAAATGGAAATATTGATACCATAACCTCTAAGTAATGTTTGCTTATTACTTAATGTAGGAATATGCAGCTTAATTCTAAATGAATCAGTAAGTGCCAAGAAGATTTTTTTTTCTGTTTTTTTCCCCCCTCTCCTTTTTGTAACATATTATTTCTGTTTTAATAGTCCTTTGGCTCTTAAAGAATGGAAACATTCTATTTTATTATGTATTTTTTGTGTATAACAAGACGGAGGTCTCTGTTAATATCTAAAATAAAAAAGAAGTGTTCTAATTTAAACCTTGGTTCCTTATTTTTCTACAGACCAATGCCCTTTGCGGGAGCATGGGAATTTATAGCCAAGCCCAGATCTATTAGGATCAAGACATAAAAGAAAAAAAAAAAAAAAGGTTTTTAGTGCAGAGGGAAATAACCTTTTACAATATTAATAAAGGCTCTCTATACTTACTATATTTCTTTGACCTATAATGTCAGAAATATAGATTACACCCTTAAATCATGTTCTTCTAGCCTCATACCAAATTTGCACGATTCGGTTTTATCACAAATGTATCCAGATTTTTTCAACATCTGGCACATTTATAGCAATTAGTTCTGGGCAGGCTGCAGTACCGCCAGTCTCAATTTCTCAGCCCAAGAACATACACAAATTATGATTAGTAATGATTTATTCAGTGATGAAGCAATTCATCTTAGCCCATTAAAGCCTAAAACTATGAGTTGACAGTTGTGATTTGTGCTCTGGTTTTCTTTGAAGCCATCAAGTTCTTCCTAAATGTTAAACAGAATGGATACAAAAAGTGAAAAGCGGTTGAAATAAATACTGTGCCACAGTAAAATATTCTTTATCCCCTTAGGATAAAATGATAAAATTGTAGCAATTATACCAATCTTTTTTTCACATAGGTGAGTAAAGCACAGTGTTTGGAACATTGTGAGAGATCTTAATAAATTTTCATTAATTCAGCTTTATCACCAATTGGCTCAGAGCCTTCATTTATAAAGAGTGTCATGTAGGAAAACCTCATAAACTATTTGAATTATGATTAACAATGGTGATTTTTGGAAGCACTGAACTATGATTCACGATTTTCCTCTATCCCCCTTATATTGTAGTACCTTTCTCCTTCTTTACCTCCCGTGTATGCTCCATCACGTGCCTTCATTAGTAATTTACTTGGGGAATTTTTGCCTGAATCACAGAATCTGGAATTGTTTGCATTTATCTTGGTCTCACTGTTACCTTTTCACTTGAAATAAGGCAACATTCCAGTTCAGTGTCCATAACTTGAACAGTCTGCATTCCTTACAGTATTGAGTACAGTATTAGGTACATAGTTGGTATTTTAAAAATTCTCATTCCTCTAATCTGGAAATATTTTAGTTTCCACAAGTCAGTGAAATTATACAGTATTGGTCCTTCTATCTCTGGGTTACTTCACTCAGCTTAATGTCTCCCAGCAGGAGCAGCCTAAGCTGGCAGGTGGGACGTCCCCCGAGGGGTCCCAGACTGAGAGAGGGCACAAGCCAGGCTGAGGTTCTCCTTTCCCCCTGGTGAATGTTGAGCACCAGGACTCTAGTGGCTCTATAAATTCCGGAAATCTGTTTATTTTATTTCCTAGATGAGAAAATTAGATTGTATTGAGATTGAATAATATCATGAATACTGATCTGGTAGTAAGTGGAAGATGCAAGATATAAACCTTGTTCTTTCTGATGCTACATCTCTTTGTACTTCATCTCTAACACTAATTCTTGGAGACATAGTCAAGTAAAATTAAGGCAATGGACTCTTAAATTATCCTAACAATCCAGTGTTCTTTATCAATAGCATTTATCTGGATAATTGTGGCCTTTAGTTTATCCCACATAAGATATGGTCATAACTACTCTTATAAAAATAAGAAAAAAGAAGTTACTTCTCTCTTTGAAAGTACTAATTTAAAAAAAAATCTTTATCAGCATATTCTGCCCACAAGATGAATAACTTTCTGTGTTTTTTCCTTGTTTGGTAATTTTGTTGTTGTTGTTAATCCTCACCCAAGGATATTTTTCCATTGATTTTTTTTAGAGAGAGTGGAAGGGAGGGGGAGAGACAGAGAAACATAGATGTGAGAGAGACACATCAACTAGTTGCCTCTCACACATGCCTTGATCAGTTCTGGGACCAAAGTTTCAACTGAGGTCCATGCCCTTGACCAAAACTGAAGCAAGGGCCCTTCAGTCTGCTGGCTGATGTTCTGTCCACTGAGCCATGCTGGCTAGGCCTGTTTGGAATTTTTTTCTAGCTCCGTCTTTGTAAGGCCAACTAAGGAAAATTAAGGAATTGATTTCTTCTTCTTAACTAAAGGCAATAAATGGAGGAATTTTTTTCCAGCCAGAGTTATTCTGCTAACCACATGGACCAAACATGATTGACGTATCCATCTTCCTGAAAATTAAGTAAAGACATCAGCTAATTGAGTCATTAGAAACTTCAGCTGCTCAGAACTGATCCCCTTCCTATCTGACACAAAAGAAAGCGCTGCTTTGTTTTGTCCCTTATTTCAGGTAATACTGTTAGACATTTTTAGATACCGTGAACATGGTCTAATTCTTTTTTCCTCTGTCTTGTCAATTTAATCCTATAGTGGTTTCAAATGTCACACATGAGCACGCATGTTCACACATGCACATACAAACACACAGACACACAAATCTAGCATTTCTTAATTTAAAACCTTGTTAGCTATTGCCAATAATATTATTACTGCTTTTTCCACACAGATATATTATAGATACATCCCTTGTACCTTCTTAGGAGTGTTCCTAAATTTAAAATGTGATAAAACATATCTTACTAATGATAAATTACTCCTGTTACACTGTTAGCTCCTATATTTTAGGACCTGTTTCTTAATTAACTTTGATGCTTCTATGCTCAGAATTGTGCTAGTACTTAGTAGCATCGGTGAATAAAGGGTCTTATCAAAAGAATGTCTGCAAGTCTTTTTTCTTAGTGTTTAACTTTAGCTCTAGGTCCATACTATCCTCTCTAATTCTATTAATGAATGTACCACCTCGCTAATAGAATTTAACTACCTCTACTGGCAAGCTCTGACATTGGCTTCAGTCAACTAGAATCTATGTAAGTGTCTTTCTGGCAATGACAGATCTTGATTGCTTTTTAGATCACAATGCTGCCAATACTTTCCTGTTTGGCCATTTTATAGTCCACTAGGCTTTTGAAAGCCTACATTGCTTTCTAATCCAACAGCTCTTACTACTTCTTTGTTTGTTTCCTCAACTTGTCTTAGGATGCTGCAAGGGTATCTGTTTCCCGATGCTCCCCAAATTTTTGACCCAGGGAAAGTCTGCATCTCTAGCTTTGCTTCTCAGGCTCTCCCATTCCTCCGTGGCTACAATGGCCCGATCATTAGCTGCTGTCCCCTGATGCCATCTCTAGGTTTTGATATGATGGCATATGACTTGTGAAAGGATCACACACTGGATGTCACCTGGCACTAGGAGGTAGGAATAATGGCTGATTCTTATCTTGGGAATATCAGCTGAAGTTTTAAAAGTGAGCAGCAGCCAGTTACAATTTCAGAAGTTGCCAGTACTGGGGGATATTTAAAATAGTGCTTGAATACAAGATATTCAAGGTGGCACTACCGAAGTGAAACTGGAACAATTTAAATTGGAGTCACGGAATTAACATTTCCTGTTGAGGTTGGGCAAGCTCGAGGTCATAAGCCAATTTAAAATAAAATCAGACTTATATCTGAAAGAGGAAATTCATGGCTTAGCTCAAGGTCATGCATATGGGGAACTAAGAATTCTTTGACTTAACAGTATGGAAGAGTCAGGGATTCCATGATACAGGAAGAAGCTGAAAGATGGTTTACTTTTTCCTTTGTCTTTCACGGGATCTTGTAAGTGATTATCAAGCACTAAAAGATAATTCGTATTCAAGCCAATAAGTTCACTAGGAACAAGAAAGTCCAGCATATTAACTGGAACTGCAAGTTCAGTCAGTAAGAACCACAAATATCCCTAGGGAAGCATTCTCCCCTTCAGGAATATGTTTCTCTTACTTACTTTTTTTTAAAAGTTGGCATTTCATATTGTAGCAGATCACCACCCTCTATAGCATCTTAAGTCCAATCCCAGTCACTGGTAACATGTGTTTTAGCTCTCAGATACATGGACAATGAGAATGGGAGATGTTTTATTATGACAATCAGGCAGCCTAGCGTGTTTCTGCCATATGAAGGGCCATTCTCTCTTTTTGTGAAGTTCCCCAGAGAGCTTTTCTTTTCCCAAGAAGAAAATCTTATGCACATCTTCGGATAATCAGTTTCAAAAAGAGCACAATGGTCCAAACATATTCTATTCTTCCATGATCACAGTTCTGAGTCGCAGTTGAAAAAAAAAACACATTTTTTCCTATGCTTTTTTTTTTATAGCTCTGAATATACTGTCAATAAGTCATAAAAATGTCTACAACCTCCTTTTCTTTCTATTCTTCTGCGATGCATTACATGTCAACATAGTCAGTGAATGAGACAAGTTAGACATATTACATCAGGAGACTAAATCTCTAGGGTTGATGATATCCTTAGGGCAAGGTGCTCTATATTCTGACAGGTGTGTTTCTTAAGTTTGACTTTTCCTGTGTGGCACGTTTTCTATAGCCACCCCGCAGCAGAGGCAGTGGGATCAGATTGATTTTTGGACCGCTATCAAATATAAATAACAATTAACTCTCATGTCAGCCTCTAGCAGGCAAACACAATTGCCGAATGTCTGCACTTCAAGAAAGAATAAAGTCATCCTCCTTTGGGCTGAATAATGGGGGCGAAAGCCATATGTCAGCCTCAGAAGGATATTTCTGCAACCTCACTGAAATCCTTTACCATTATACAAAAAAGAACTCTGATTCTAATTGCAGGTTCGAGTCTATTTATGACAGAGCATTATGTCAGGGTCTAAACTTCTTAGCGTGTCTTGAAAGGAAATGTTGTTCAAGCCAAAGCTACCTTTGTAACCTCACCTCTAGAGAGGGCTCCAAGGTGCCATATGTTCTGAAGCAATGATTCGTTGTTTTCTGACATTGCTGCACAGTTCCTACCCATAACTACTTGAAGATACTTTCATGAGGGATGCTCTGGTCTTTATTTCATAGTTAACTATTTTATCGTTGGAAGGTAGAGCCTAGGGCCAATGAGATGTATCCAAGGATATCAAAGACCTGGGTTGCTTCTCACCTGTGGCCTTGTCAGTGCATCTTCTTGCCAGAAGACTCAATACAGCTGCTCAAGCTCCTCCCACCAGAACTGGAAAAGAGGAAGGATGTCCACACACTCTGAAGGCACTTTCTAGAACTTACACATTTCAATTAGCTTCCATTTAATTATAAATTACTTATATTACCACAGCTAAGGTATAACACAGATAGAATCATCATTTTGGAGGCCTTGTGAACCAATCACTCGGTGATTGTATTACCGAGAAAGCAGTAAAGGTTAGGAATTGAAGAACAGCCAGGAGGCTCTGTTCCAACCGCTTGGTGAACTTTCTCCAGCGTTTTCTGGACCCTGGAGAAAAGCAAGTTAACCTCATTACCCATGTTTAAAATAGAAGTGTGTTAAAAACATTATATTAGCATAATACATATTCATGCTCAGATAAATTTTAAGTACTCATAAAAAGAGAAGTTTGAACTATCAAAAAGATAAAGATTTTGGTTGTCAGATATGTGACCTTGTTCTAGGAAACATAATTTCATACTAGCAATCTCTCTCCCCCCCCTTTCTCTCTCTCTTCTTTTTTACACACAGACAGACATCACGCACATAAATATTCTGAAGTTCTGAGGATCAGTTCTCTCTTCCCAAAAAAAGTCAGTGATAGTTACTTTTTTGTATCCTTTTTCGTGTTTAAGAGAATTTTTAAAATGAGATAATGTAGGACAAAATGCTTTTCCAGTTGGTATGGTGCATTAGTTATCTTTCTTACTAGTAAATGATGGTTAGGTAGAGAACAGACCCTCACATACTCTAGCATTATGATTCTCTTAGTGTCTAAATGAAAAAAAAAAAAAACACACCACAATCAAGATCTATTAATGCACATACAGAAGAAGGACTAGGATGATGTGATTGTAAGTTTCCTTGTTTATGCAGCAAATACTTTCTGAGCATCTATTATGAGCTGAATGCTAATTTGGGCCCTGGGCTATAGCAGATTTCAAGACCTGGGATTCTTTAACTCATGAAGCTTATCATGGAAAGGAGAATACAGTCCAAATAATGATAAAATGAGATGGCTTAATTATACTTTGAGGAAAAACTATTGTATGCTCATGTGAAAATGCAAGATTTAAAATTGTAGGGCTATGTAGGTAACAATGCCTTTCTGAGGCATTAGAGTTTAAATATAAATCTGAAGGCCAAGAGGGCAGTAACTCTGTAAAGTGGAACATACCTACGAGCTAGAGAATGACAGAAAATTCTAGGTAGAGGAACCAGCAGCACCTTGAAATGAGAAGGATCCATTTGAGAAAATTAACTGTCCCTACCCAGATGTTCCAGTATACAAAATAGAATAATAATGAGTCCTAATTTCTTAACAGAGAATGATATATGTCATTTGTGAACTATGGCAAGCTACACAAACAATAATGTTCCTGTTTACCTAATAGAAGTAATAAAGCTGTAGGTATTTTCTGCTTACTATTGGGCTTCCAATCCCCTTGCATTTTAAAAGTAGAGTTAGTGCTTTACTCAGACTATGGTGAATGTTTTTTTTATTTTTTTGTGTTTCATAGGAAGGGGAAGATTAAATGTTCAAGTTTGGGAGCAAAAAGAATAAAACCTACCAATTCTAGAAATATGCCTGGATTACCCTTTATTAGTGCCATCTGGAAGAGAGAGTCCCTAAGCTGTAGATAAACCTGAATATTTTATTTATTTGCAAATGTTAGTGGAAGAAAGAGAGGTCCAGAAACTTTAGCTCCAAACTGCATTATGACCACATGCCTAGCCTTTGTATTCCCAACTAGTGTCCTGACTTTCATGTTTGACGCAACACAATCAGGTACTGCTGTTACCTCTGCCGCAAAACCACACTGCGCTGATGTCCATGCAGCACCAGAGACTTCAGGCCACTCTGAGGAATGCATTTGCTCCCCCCTGGATGTTAACATTGATTGTTGCCCACACAAACATAGGATGCTATGCCCCCCAAACCTTTCTCTCTCCTATTATAATTGCCTGCTTCTAAGTATATCAGAAGTCTAGAAGTCGACAGAAAACACAACATGCAGCAACATTCATTAACAATAAAACTCAGTCTTTCTACAGACTTTTTAAAAAATACATTTTATTGAGTTTTTACAGAGAAGAAGGGAGAGAGACAGAGAGTTAGAAACATCGATGAGATAGAAACATCAATCAGCTGCCTCCTGCACACCTCATACTGGGGATGTGCCGGCACCCAAGGTACGTGCCCTTGACCGGAATCGAACCTGGGACCCTTCAGTCTGCAGGCCGACACTCTATCCACTGAGCCAATCTGGTTAGGGCTCTACACACTTCTAAAATGTGACATGCTATTCAGAATCAACCATGATCACGAGTGCCTACAATGCAGAAAATGAACTTCCACTGCCTTCACCCTGTTTGCTTGCTTTAAATATTTCTAACAACCCCTGTGGTGGATTGGATACAGCACTGCTATCTCCATGTTGAATCCAAGGAAACATACATTGAGCAATATTAAGTTGCATAATTATATAGTTCCAAAGAAGCAGAGCCAGAATTTCAATGGAAGTCTATCCCTCTCCACACCCAGTGTTTGTTCTCTGTAGTTAATTAATCCTTCCTTTGCATGCATCTCCTTCCCCCTCACCGCACACACATTTAGAGTATGCTACATAGAGATCGTTAAGAAGATGTCATGCCCTTGATCACTTTTGACATAATTGTCCTCATTAAAGTGATGACCCTTTAGGTCAATATAAGAGAAGTGATAACCTGTTTAACTTGAAGAATAATGGGCTTTTAAAAAATGGGCATTCTGATACTTGAAGTGTATTTCCAAACTGTCTCAGAATAAAAGTTTTACATACTTACTATTTTTTCCTCATAATTGAAGCCTCACTCATAAACCATAATAATTCCCATATTAAACTATGAGAGCCTTGAGCAATAGAACCGGGGGAGTGGGTTTTTTATTTTATTTTATTTCTGCTTCCTGAGAATTACTTTTTAAAATATGTACTTTCCCTGGAATTCTAAACATCTGAAGGTCTATACATCACCAGTTAAGTTACTCAAATATCAGACATCTGTACCACTGGAACTTGTTTTAATTCTTGGGTTCCTCTCTGTAGTATATACGTCAAATGTCTAAAGTAAGACAGACTTGATGGATCTGATAGGGAGTTATCATTTCTATTAAGGTGGACTACAAAAAAATAAACAAAAGAGATATTAGATATGTGATCTTAAAAATTCCCAAAATTCATAGTTGTCATAATTCAAGGTATATCCAGAAAAAAAAAATGTGGCTGGAATTTTCTTTTTCCAACTAATGTGGCAGTGCCATGTGGCAATTGTGGTAACAGGACATGCATTTCACATATTGGTCTGCTTGAAAAAAAAAATGCTTTAAGTCTTTGTATTTGAACAGATATGCTGATTATTTTATTTTATGTTATTCCTCTAAGTAGGCCATTTATTGATACAGTACGTTTTTTCTCTTTAAATTCAGGTAACACTAATGAACATATAATGCAATTATATTCTAGCTGTATTTCTCAGTGAGGAACAAACACATGGTATTATGGATGGGGCCACTGCATACATTGCAGAATACTTAAGCTCCCTGAATTTCACTTCTAAATGTCATTGGCATCCCCCATGCCAATCATTGTGGCAATACATACCCTCTCCACATATACTGTCAGATATTTCCTGAGTAAGGATATTCCTCCCAGATGAGAGCCATTGTATCAAACTTGCGGAAAGACATCACAATGTTCTTAAATATGGAAGCAAAAGAACCCAAAGATAGGGATTATATTATACAGAACTGGAAAAGGCTTATATTTTTCCTTGAGAGAAATGGATTTCATTGTACCTGTCCCTATTTAATGAGCCCAGCACTAGAGTGAGGGATAGAGGTGAAATTGCTGTGGTTTTAAGCCACCCTTGGTGGTACTTTGTAATGCAGCCCTAGGGACCTCGTACAAAAACTATTAGTTCTGAAGCATATCAAAAATCAGTAGTGATTATCCATCATAAAGACTCCCTGGAATCAGAAAGAACTAGGTTCTATTTTAGAACATCCAGCCCATTGTTCAACCTTCTCATTTTGCTCACGGGTAGTTTTTAGCTCAGAGAAAGTGGTCCATTTACTAGAGAACACACAGCTAGTCAGTAGCAGAGCCTGGATTACAGCTGGGAACCTTGATTCTCAGTCCAAATCACTTTTCTACTCTGGTACAGGGTTTCTTTATACCTGAGCAATGCCTGCCATCCCTGGTTCTACTTCAGTTCAATATGCTTACCCTATTCCAGTGGAGATTAACCTGAACACCTGCAGTTTGTAGTTGTCACAGGGTAAGAATACCCTTTTCCCTCCCCAAATGCTAGAGCACGGGGTCTAAGCATATTCAATGCCGTGGTTACCATGGTACCCATGTAATTTAATTACCATTCTTCTGTGAATATTTTAAAATGAAATTGTTAAAAGATCAAACAGCACATTCAACATTGTGTGGCTATAGAAACGATAAGTAGTTTCTTAACTGAAAATGTTCTGTTCCTGTGGGGCCTTGATTATTTTCTACATGTTAAAATTTAATTATGATATTGGATATATACATATGTTTCTTTAATATATCGCTATGCCTCAAAAGTTAAATATGCCAGAAACATTTTACCTTTTAATTTTACACTGACCAGTTCTTGCAAATCTCAGCTATGATTTCACCACAGTGTTTTACATATGTCTATTTAGAGAAAGCCCTGAGTACATATAAAATTCATGGAAGTCTTGCAAAGAAAACAAAGAAGTCCAAGGAGTTTTGTCATTTGGTACTGGAGCCATCTGAAAGGATAACAGCATGCGGATCAAACCATTTAGATAGAAACGCTGACATACCCATGAAATGCCAAATTTCACTCTAGAAAGTTAAGATTCGGAGAGAAACACATAGCCTTTAAAGCCTCATTTCACAAAGTGCTGTTCAGGAACAGGTGGCACCAAATAGCAGCATCACCCAGGAGCTTGCTTGGGATGCAGAAATACAGACCCCATCCTAGATTCATTGAAGTAGAATTTCTGTTTTAACAAGATCTCCTGGTACTTCCTTATGCACATTAAAGTTTGAGAAATCTTGGTCAAAAGAATTAACAGACCAACAATGAACAAAATATTGTTTAAAAAATTGCAAACGAACATTGCGTATGCTGCAGTGAGATATGCAATGAGTAGTGTGACTGAGTTAGGGATGTGTAAAGTGCTTCGAGGTCAAAGGAAATAGAATTGCATGTCTGGAACTATAATTGATATGTAATCAAACCAGTAATGTTTGTTCAGTGTCCTGTGTCTTGAAGGTTGAATAGTAATTTTCCAGGAAGACAACAGCCAAAGAGGCATCACTGAATTTAAACAGGAAGAATAACTATGACAGAGTAGAGAAAGAAAAATTGTTATAGAACTGGGGTTGGTTCAGATTAGTTGAGTATAGAGTTTAAGAGCATCATGGCAGATCAAGTTCCTTAACAGGAGCTAAGCTGAGTTAATCTTAAACTAATAAATGTATTAATTTAAAGTTATATTATTTATATGGGCTCTATTTATTCAGAGGGCTAAGAAGAAATTTTCTTTGTTTCAATTTCTGCTTATTTTATGTCATTTTTATTTTTGTCCAAAGTATGTTTAATAGTAAGTATTTGTTAGTGCTTTACATGTGTTACATAACTGGAACACATGCACTCTAAACTGAGGGACCTTTTCTATTTTTATGGCTGTATTTCGCAGGCATAGACCAGTGACTAACCGATAGTAACTAATCAATAAATATTTGATATAAATAGCTGAAAAGGACTTCAGATAGATGTTGACTACAATTGTGGAACTGTGAATACATACATGTGCCCCTATACATATTTTAATCTCAATTAAAGATGCTATATTAAATGCAAAGTACTAGGGGAATAAAGGAAGAGAGGTTTAGTAAAGGTAAATGGTTTGGTTTCACCAGACTACGCAGACAGAAGGGTGCATAGAAGGACTATGATGAAGCCAGATTTCCTGTGCACATACCAAGAACTACTTAGTCTCAATACACCAAGAGCTCACAATAGTGAGAAGTTCCACATTTTGTTATTTTTGCCTAATCCCATCACACATAGAGAGATGCTTGAGCTCTCTTCCAGGGCATTTAGGTGGAAATCCACCTATTATGTCCTCTCATGGTGTCATGTGTATGAGAGTATATACTGTCCTTGATATGTCTGGTGTGAAAAACAAAAGCTTGGAGAATCGTTTTAGTACCATGTCATCGCAGGTGCTAAGTTAACATTTTCCCAGGTAGAAGCCTCTCTGTGTGATTTGCTTTGTACCTGCTCCTCTACTGTTACTCTTATTAAAAGCAGTCACAAGCCAGATTGGTCTAGGCTGTTTGATGAGAACGAGGATGTTTAGAAGTTTGTCCAGTTCATGGACTTGAGGTTGAGTCTCTAGCTGCTCTCCATGGTGCTGAAAAGAACCTGTTTCCAAGGTATTTTATGTTCCTATTCTAAGTTTCAATTTAGGGGATTTTACGCTTTGATATGTCTAGGTTACGTGTATGAACAGCATTACTCACCAGTGACTATTATATCAGGGTATAAAACAGCCATTTGTCAGGATTCTGGACCCAGACAACAAGAGCTTCTTCAAAGATTCTAGACTCATGGTGTTTCTTCTTTCTTCCTGGTGAATAAGAACCCAGGAGCCTTAAAAAAAATGATTATGAGGCATTTTAACCTTGTTTAGTTGGGATTAGCTCACAAAATGACCCCACCTAAAAAAAGGAACTGAATATCAGTAGTATATTAAAAAATGTTCCAAGAACTATTGGTAGGAATGTAGGGAATTGTGACAGAAAGTGGAGGACAGCTAAAACCTGGCGAGCTGTCAAGCAAATATCCACTGTGGATAACTAGAGCTTCATCCTGTTGCAGAACTCAGGTAAAGAGTACACATTTTTGCCTTCGAATTCTCTCATTGAAGGGCCTAAGGAGCTACTGCTACACCAACTCTTCTTGCCAGTCACTGGTGAAAGGCTATTCCTGGGTAGTGATAGTACCCTCACACAGCCATTCAGCCAGTAGAGCTGGAACCCATCCCCAAAGGAAGCCCTCAGGAAATAAATGGCAGGTGCTGATAGTTGCAAGTTGGTTGCATGAAATGAAATGAGAGTGTGGCAGTAGGATATGGACGGGTACAACCATTGAACAACTCTTTCCTACGGAAGTTCTAGGGTTGCTTTCTTTTTTTACCTA
Organism: Murina feae; assembly: GCA_004026665.1. Lineage (NCBI taxonomy): Eukaryota > Metazoa > Chordata > Mammalia > Chiroptera > Vespertilionidae > Murina > Murina feae. The sequence goes on along the minus strand of PVJC01024860.1, from coordinate 1,004 downwards.
AATAAAGCTATTATTTGACTTATTCTTTGCACAAAGAGGGATATTCCCTTCAACTAATTTTACATATATCCTGGAAGGCAAGGAGAAGCTAGTTAGAGTGACTGAAATACTCTGTATCTTGTTCTGGGTGGTGTGGTGGCTGTGAAAGAAAATATAGGTAAATATCCACTTAGCTGTACACTTAAGGTTTGTGCAATTTGCTGTATATAATTCTTCAATTTAAAAGAATAGTCCTCCATGTTGTTAGAGACATTGATTAATTTACTCATGTGGGCACTCAAAATTTGGAAAGCAAAGCTAACCACTAAGGGGTATGGGCAAAAGTGATACTTTCATGGGGAAATTCAGGGGGTTGGAAAATATTAGAGTTAAGGACAATTCAATGCTGAAATGCTGTGTTTCTGCATGGAATACCAAACCCACTTCCGCTTTCCATTAAATGTACAAGCACACACTGGATCCATGGGGGTACGTACCACAGTGGGTACTGAGCATTCAGAGATGGACAGTAATGATCTGCCCTCTTATTTTACTTGCACTGACACTGCTGCCACAACACCCACCTTACATCCCCACTGACTAGGGAGTGAAGGTACCAGGCTTATCTGTCCTGTTGAAGTAGCTGTAGAAATAAGATATCTGCTAAACTCCATTTTTAATGTTAACACTTTGGTTATCAATCTATCTCTTCTTTCCCCGGAGCATATATGCCACCATCATTGAATGTTTAGAGGAAATACTCGTCCTCAAAGTCAAAGAGATTGGTTCTGAAAACTAAAACGGGCTGGATGAACAAATCCCAAAGAAAGCCACTGGATATTTAATAAATATCTTTTTTTTCAGAGTTTTAAAATTATTTAAAATGTTCAAGAACATATATAAATTAATGGAGCCAAAAATTTACAATTGGACTACAAGAAATACTTCAATAAAAATTTGATAGCTCTACATTTTTTCAATATTGCATTTATAATTCATTCTCTCTCTCTCTCTCTCCCTCCCTC
>PVJC01024859.1:0-25206 GCA_004026665.1 Murina feae | reverse complement strand
CTTATACATTGCTAGTGAAATGTAAAATGGTGCAGCTGCTGTACAAACAGTTTGGTAGTTCCTCAAAAAAAACATAGAATTACCATATGACTGAGCAATTCCACTCCTAGTTACATGCCCATAAAACATTATAAACAAGGACTCAGATACTTGCATACCTATATTTATAGCAGCTTATTCACAATAACCAAAAAGTGGAAACAAGCAAAGAGTTCATCAACAGATGAATGGATTAAAAAAAAGTGATATGTACATACAATAGACTATTATTTGGCCATAAAAAGGAAGAAAATACTAATTCATGTTACAACATGAATGAAACTTCAAAATTGTATGCTAACTGAAATAAGTCAGGCACAAAAGACCAATATTGTATGGTTTTACTTACATAAAGTATCTATATTGGGCAAAGTTATAAAGACAGAAAGTAGGTTAGAAGTTAGCAGGAGCTGAGGGCAGGATAGGGAATTATTGATTAGTGGATACAGAGTTTCTGTTTGGGGTATTAAATAATTCTGGAAATACATAGAGATGATAATTGCATAACATTTTTAAAAAATATTTTTTTATTTATTTCAGAGAGGAAGAGAGAGGGAGAGAAAGACAGAAACATCAACAAGGATAGAGAATTATTGATCATCTGCCTCCTGCATGCCCCCCACCGGGGACTGAGCTGCAACCCAGGCATGTGCCCTTGACCAGAATCCAACCTGGGATCCTTCAGTCCACAGGCCGACACTCTATCCAGAGCCAAACCAGCCAGGGTAATTGCATAACATTTTGAATGTCATTAATGGCACTGAGTTGTGCACATAAAAATAGTTAAACCAACAAATTTTGTTATATACAGGGTGTCCCAGCAAAATGTATAACACTGAATAATTATTAATTCTGGTGGGTTAAATCTGAAAAGAAAGAAACATCAATTGAACTACCAACTGTTAAAGTGTGTATACATTTTTGGGGGACACCCTATATTTTACCACAATAAAAATAGTATAAAAAGAAATAGCTGAACTAAGAAAAAAAAATGTGAGAGTTGGTTGGGAAAGAGGAATTCGTAACCCCTAGGGCTGGGGCAAAGAAATGTCTGCAAAAGTCAAAAGCCTAACGACGGAGGAAGGTAAAAGGTTCATAGAACTCTTGAATGTAGATTACTTTCCAGCAGTCTAAAATCCACCTTGTTTTTAATATTGACATTCTAAGTACATTATTGTAAGGTGTACAACCCTGTGATTAGACATTTAAATAACTTAGAAAGTGATCACGTTGATAAATCTAGAATCCATCTGACACCATATTTATAGGGTGCCCCTCCCCAGAAAATCTTATGCACTCTTAGCAGCTGATAGCTCAACTGATGTTTATTTCTTTTCAGATTTAACCCATTGGAATTAATACTTATTCAAAGTACATTTTTTTTGAGATACTCTGTAGTTATCACAATATTATTGACTATATTCTGTATGCTATATCCCCATGACTATTTTGTAATTACCAATTGGTACTTCTTAACCTCTTTGCTTTTTTTTAAACCTACCCTCTCACCCAAATCTCCTCTCATCTGGCAACCATCAACATGTTTTTTATGCCCAGCTGGTGTGGTTCAGTTGGTTGAGCATCGACCCATGATCCAGGAGGTCAGGATTCGATTCCTGGTCAGGGCACATGCCTGGGTTGCAGGCTTGATCCCCATTAAGGGATGTGCAGGGGGCAGCCAATCAATGATTCTCTCTCATCATTGATGTTTCTCTCTCTCTCCTCCCTTCCCTCTCTTTGAAATCAATAACATATATTTTAAAAATGTCTTCTGTATTTATGAGTCTGTTGCTGTTCTGTTTTTTTTTTTGTTTATTTTAATTTTTTTGATTCCACATATGAGTAAAATCATCTGGCATTTGTCTTTGTCTGACTTAGTTCACTCAGCACCATGTCCTCCAGGTCCATCTATTTTGGTGCAGATGCAAGATTTCACTCTTTCTATGGCTGAGTCATAGTCCATATATATATATATGCACCACCTTTTCTTTATTCATTTATCTAGTGATGAACACTTTGGTTGCGTCCATATATTGGCTATTATAAATAATGCTGCAATGAACATATGGATGTATCGGTCTTTTTGACTTAGTGTTTGGATTTCTTTGGACAAATACCCAGAAGTGGAATTCCTGGGTCATTCCTTGTCTCTTGTTATATAACCTTTGTTTTGTTTTTTGTTTTTGTTTGTTTGTTTGCTTGTTTTAAAATATTTTTATTGGTTTCAGAAAGGAAGAAAGGGGAAAGAGATAGAAACATCAATGATGAAAGAATCATTGATTGGCTGCCTCTTGCAAGCCCCCTACTGGGGATCGAGCCCGCAACCCAGGCATGTGCTCTTGACCAGAATCAAACCTGGAACTCTTCAGTTCACAGGCCAACACTCTATCCTCTGAGCAAAACCAGCCAGAGCTAACCTTTGTTTTAAAGAATATTTTTTCTGGTATAAGTATTGCTACCCCAGCTTTTTAAATATATATTTGCATAAAATATATTTTTTCCATCCCTTTACTTTTAGTCTTTGTGTATTTTTAGTCTGAGGTGAGTCTCTTGTAGGCAGCATATATATGGATCTTGTTTTCTTCTCCATTCAGCCACTCTCTGTCTTTTTTTGGAGCAATTAATTCATTTACATTGAAAATGATTGTTAATAGGTATGTCTTTATTGCCATTTTATTATTCAGTTTTTTTTTTTACTTGTTCTTCTTATAGAAGACCCTTTAACATGTTTTATACTACTGGCTTGGTGGTGATGAACTTCTTTAGCTGTTGTTTTCTGGGAAGCTCTTTATCTGTTCTTAAATTCTAAATGATAGCATAATCTTGGCTGTAGTCCTTGCTTTTCATCACTTTGAATATTTCATGCTAATCTCTTCTGGTCTATAAAGTTTCTGTTGAATAATCAGCTGACAGTCTTATGGGAGCTCCCTTGTAGATAACTAACTGCTTTTCTTTCTGCTTTTAAAATTCTCTCTTTGTCTTTAACCTTTGACATTTTAATTATGATGTGTCTTGATGTGGGTCTCTTTGAGTTTATATTGTTTGGAACTCTCTGTGCTTCTTTGATTTATATGTCTATTTCCTTCACAGGGTTAGGTAAATTTCCCATCATTATTTTTTAAATAGGTTTTTAATGCTGTGCTCTCTCTTCTCCTTCTGGCACACCCATGATATGAATTTTGATATACTCAAAGTTTTTCCAGAGGTTCCTTACACTAGTCTCATTTTATAAAAAAATTTTTTGTTGTTGCTATTCTGATTGGATATTTTTTGCTTTCTTATCTTCAAATCACTGATTGATCCTCTGATTTATGTACTCTACTGTTGATTCCTTGTAATGTATTCTTCATTTCTGACTGGTTCTTTTTCATGTTTTCTATCTTGTTAGAGTTCTCACTAAGTTCTACTCTCCCCCTAAGTTCATCAAGCATCCTTATAACCAGTGTTTTGATCTCTGAATCTGGTAGATTGCTTGTCTCCATTTTGTTTCATTCTTTTTTTGGAGTTTTGCTTTGTTTTTTCATTTGGGACATGTTTCTTTGTTGCCTTAGTTTGGCTGTCTTCCTGTGTTTGTTTCTATATATATGGTTAGAGCTGCTATGTCTCCTTAGTCTTGGTAGAGTGATCTTATGGAGTACAGTCAAACCTTGGTTCTTGAACATCTCCCATCTCAAACAATTTGGTTTTCAATCAAGTTTATCAATGGAAAAATGTCCTGGTTGTTGAATAAAACTTTGGTTTCCCACCCAACAATCCTTTCATGCTGATACCTGTATGATACCTCTCAGGTGACAAACAAAGGAAAGAATGTACAAGTATGAGACAGCTTGCTGCTAAACTTTGCATTGTTAAACCCTCAGGAAATTGTGCTGTGAATATTTTTTTGTGTGTGTATGCATTGTTGTTTTTTGCTTTTGTTGTTGCTTATTATTATTAAACTAGAGGCCTGGTGCACAGATTTGTGCACATGTGGGGTCCCTCTGCCTGGCCTGCCCCCTCTCATAATCCAGGATCCCCTCAGGGGGTGTCAGAGAGCCAGTTTCAGCCCCATCCCTGCAGGCCAGGCCAAGGGCCTCCAGTATGCATATAAGATCTTTGGTTAATCTCCTCCTCCCCCCCCCCACTTCTCTCTGAGATTCATCAGTCTGTTCCATGTTTCTATGCCTGTGTGTTGAGAATCTGACCCCTGGTGGTCATTATGCATCATAGCTACTGGCTGGTCAGCCCATCAGCCAGTCAGCCAGTTGGGCAGTTGCTTAGGCTTTTATATAGAAAGATATGTACAGTAAGTCACCATGGGTCCTAAGAAGGTTAGTGATGGCACAAAGTGAAAAGGAAAGTTGTGTGAACAGCAATAGAGCTTACAAAAGAAATAATTGCAAATTATAATCAAGGTGTTCATGTGTCTAATATGGCTACCTAGTATGGCATGGAGAAATTGCTGATTAGCTAAATTTTTAAAAAAATATATTTTATTGATTTTTTACAGAGAGGAAGGGAGAAGGATAGAGAGTTAGAAATATCAATGAGAGAGATGCATCGATCAGCTGCCTCCTGCACACTCCCCACCAGGGGGTTGTGTCTGCAACCAAGGTACATGCCCTTGACTGGAATCAAACCTGGACCCTTCAGTCCATAGGCCGATGCTCTATCTATTGAGTGAAACTGGTTAGGGTTGATTAGTTAAATTTTAAAACATAAAGAGGCCATCGAGAGTGCTGATGTTAAGGTGTGAAAGTGCTCATGAAACGACGATCACATGCTGAAGAGGTAGAAAAATTGTTGTTGATTTGGGTAAATGAAAAGCAGTTAGCCAGTGAAAGCACTTTAGAGGCAGTAGCTCTCAACATTAAAGTTAAGTTCTAGTGTGGACATAAATTTTCATTTTTACTGTACATTCCATTCCCTTTTTCTTTAAAATTTTCATTTATATTTCATCTCATTTTTGTTTTAAATGTGTTTCTTTATAGGTTAAACAGTACATTAGACATGCACTGTATATAAGAAAGGTTGAAACGGAATCATTTGGAGTTCTGGAACAGATTAATTAAATTTACATTATTTCTAATGGAAAAAATGCTTCAGTTTTCTTATAAATTGCTTCTCAAACAGTCTTTTGGAATGAATTAAGTTTGAGAACCCAGGTTCCAGTGTAGATCTCACAGACTGGGCACTCCAGGTGTGCCTTCCATTTGGGCTATGTGCATTCTCCTGTAATAGTTGAGCCTTGATTGCTATTGGCAAGTAAATGGGTTGGATTTACCTCCAGCAATCGGCTGCAAATATTGGCTGTGACCACCATAGACAATCAGCAGTGCAGAGGCCAGCCCCAATTAGCAGAACTCCCTTTACCAGGTCTCAGATACCATTGAGTCCACGCTTTGAGTGTGCTGCTTGTTGAGGTGATTGGGTGGTGCTTCAGTTTGTTCTGAAGCTGATACCACATGTGCTGGCTCTGGGGCCCTCTGGGAAGAGTAGGCCAAGGTCAGCTGCCACCTGTGTCCTGCCCAAGGCCACACAGCATGGACTACAAAGCAATCCACAGATGGCTGCTACTTGTGCTGGGCTTGGAGGTGCCTGGGAGAGCCCAAGCTGAGGACCATGGCCAGCTGCCACTAGTGCCAGTCCTGGGGCCACTTAGCAAGAGGTACAGGGTACACAGAGGCCAGATGTTGCTTGTCTGAGAGCTTTTAGGAAAGTCGGCAGCATGAGCCAAGACAGACCATTTGTATGGAAAGACACTGGAAAGGGGTTGGGTGGGGGAACCTCTGGGAATCACCAGAGTGGGGCAAATGGTGTCAGCCAGGTTGATGGAGACTCAAATATAGTGCCTTCCTGCTGGCTCTGTGTGGGGAGGGCTCAGCAAAGGAACCACGGCCTCTGCCAGCACTTCTACCTGGGAGAAAGCTGCTCCTCCAGAACTCATCCTGAAGCCAGACAGATCAATTCCTCCCACACCCTCTAGTGTCTTTCAAGCTGCTGCCCTAGTGCTGGAGCTCAGAGCCAGTGAAATAGAGTTCATCTATGTGTGGGCCCTTCGTCTCACTCAGCCACAATCTCCACTGGTTTTTACAGCCAGAAGTTTTGAAGATTTCTCTTCCAACCATTGGAACCCTGGGCTGAGGATTCTGATGTGGGGGTGGGACCTCCGGCTTTTCAGGGGGAACCTTGGCAGCCAAGATATTCCTCCCAATTTTTAACCACTACATGTGGGTTTGGGATCATCCTATTCTGTGTCTCCACCCCTCCCACCAGTCTTGATGTGGCTTCTTTATACCTTCATTATAGGTCTTCTCTTCAGCTAGATTTCAGACAGTTCTGAATGATCGTTCTTCTGTAGTTTGGTTGTAATTTTGATGTGGTTGTGGGAGTTTCCAAGTACCACATTCCAAGTACACTGCCATCTTGATCAGAAGCCAGATCTATATTATTTTAAAGGAGATGCTGTAGTTGCTTAGTCTCATTATTTATTAAACAAACTAAAAGTGGGTTATGAGGTGAAGAGTTGGTGAGTGGGCCCAGTTCATCAGATGGGGAAGAACCAAAAAGTCAATTATTTAGGCAGTATCCTTAGCCAAGACTACAAACATTTTAAGCATTACCAAATAATACTGGGTTATTTACAACAGAAATTTCTCAATTAACTCTTCTCTCAGAGAAAGCAGTTTTCTCTGATCACTGAAATTCTCCCCACACTCGAAACTAGAATGCAAATGCCACCTCTTCCAGGAGGCCTTCCATGATTGCTGACTTTGTGTCCTCTGGACCCCATAGCATTTTGCCTTTAAGATTCTGGGTTGGGTCATATAATGTAGCCCATGAAGACTCAGTCTCAGGCTCTCTTCTCATTCTGTGTGTTCTCCCTAAGCCAATGACTCATACTTTTCTCTCTCCAGAGCAGACTTTTTCTCTGAACTCCAGAATGGCAGAGCTGACTCAGAATCTCTGCTTACATAGCTGAAGGCACACTAAGTTAAATAATGTCCAAAATAAAACATGCTCCTCCAACTGAGTATCTTTGGTGTTGCCAATTTCAATGTAGAGCACTTCCATCCATCAGCACTTGGTTCAAGTCAGAACGGACTGGATCCAGAGGGCAGCCCCTTGACCCTTGCCTCCCACCTACAATTTCTTAGGGAGTACCATTACTTTTACTTTCGTCCACCACCCTTTATGGCTGTCCTAGTACAAGCTACTATCATGTCTCCCACAGGCACTACAACAGCCCCTGACTTGTCTCCATGCTTCCATCCTAGACCCCTTTCATCTGTCCGCACAGCAGCCAGTGTTAAGTTCAACAAATACATCATTTGTTCATGCTTCCAGTCTTTACAGATATTAGCTCCTGCATTGAGAACGAACTTTGTTCACTTTATCTAATTAGTTTTTCATTCTTTAAAGCTGAACTCAAATGTAATTGCAGCAAATAAACCTTTCCAGGTATTTCCCCTCACCCAATTCTGGCAGTAGCAGGGCCTACTATGATCACGTTCCTCTGTCACAGCCTTAGCACTATGGTCAGCTAGTAGTAATCAATGAGAAAGACGTACATCACTTCAAGGACATGTCTTGTTCTCCTACAAGTGTCCGGCACATATTAAGTGCTCAATAAAGGTCTGCTGCGTGAATGAATGATCAAGGGATAGGGTGCCTGCCATCTTCCAGTCACATGACCTTGGAGAAGTCACTTACTGTTCCTGATCCTCAGGCTCCACTGTGTAAAGCAGGGTATGCAATTCTCTTTACCCAGGTGACGTTACACTGCCTGGTACATGCTTATGTGTCCCATCTTTATACTGAAGCAGGGGAAGGTAGAGGACCTGCTCACTCATCCCAGGGTGTTGGGGGTTCCGGGAAGACTCTCTAGAGGAGGTGGAAGTCAGTCTGGATCTGAGGAAGGAAGGAGGTCTAGACAGAAAGCACAACCTTCCCGGGTGCTCAGAGGCTAGCTATACCTGGGCACACGGGTGTTGGTGACCCTCCAGCACTCGGCTGCTCACCTTGCAGGCCCTCCAGGCGGAAGGTGCGGTGCTCCACAGACAGGCCGATTGCGCTGTATGGGCCATAGCGCAAGGTGACCACTGCATTCTTGGGCATGGCTGGGTCTCCTGCCTCCTGCTAGGGCTACTGCACGGCACACGCTGCTGGGCAACTGCTCTTTATGCCCTTAGGAGAGGGCGTGGCCTGCGCTGCTGGGCGTGGTCAGGTGGGTGGAGCTTGAGGATTCTCCGTACCCACCCGCCACCCGCCCCACCAGTGCCTGGTGTAATGGGTGAGAGTGAGGAGTTTCCCTTCTGGATGCCTGCACCACCTACTGTGCGCCCACTGCTGGGTACCAAAAGGTGTGGTGGTGGTCAGAGATGATTTGCTTTAGCAACTCTCATAGTCAAGTAAACATGGGATTTTAACTTGGTACGGAAAGTATGGAAAGTGTTGACCAAATAACAATAGTCAGTATTGACAGCCAATTACAGAAAGTATGTGTCAGCCAACATACCAAGCACTTTCCACATTTTGCCATTCTTATAAAATAGGCTGCACTTTGTAATTTCGTATTTATAAAACTGAGGCTCAGAGGGGCCAAGTAGCCTTTGCAGATGATTCAGGGGTGTAGCACGGACTGGAAACCCTGGTGAGGTGTCTACATATAGATTTCTTCTTATTTATCTGATCTTGCCTGCGATTTGTTGATCCCTTCTTTGAAAGTTTGGTAGAACATCTGTATAAAATTTTATCCCCTGCCCTTCACTGAGTAGGAAGATTTTAAACTACTTATTTAGTTTATTTAAGATTTATAAAAATATCCAGAAATGTTATTCTTGCATCAGTTTCAACAAATTATATTTTTCTAATAATTTTTCTATTTTTATGTAAGTTTTCAAATTTATTGGCATACAGTGGCTAATGGATTCTCTTATTTTAAATGTCTACTTTATTGTAGTTATGTCAACTTTTGACTCATAATATTATTTATTTCTGAGTTTCATTTTTAAGTTTGTTTTACCAGAAACGTCTATTTTGTTAGTTATTTTATTTTATTTTATTATTGTTTAACATATTACAAATAGTAGTACATACGTCTCCTTTTCCCCCACTTACCTCCCCTGGCCTTCCCAGCTCCCCACCCCCCGGCACATGCCCTCACCCCCTAGTGTCTGTGTCCTTTGGTGAGGCTTATATGCATGCATACAAGTCCTTTGATTGACCTTTCACCCCCAGCCCCATCCCTCCCCTGCCTTCCTGATGAAGTTTGACACTCTGTTCAATGCTTCTTTGTCTCTATATCTATTTTTGTTCATTGGTTTATGGTGCTCTTTATATTCCACGAATGAGTGAGATCATGTGATATTTATCTTTCTCTGACTGGCTTATTTTGCTTAGCATAATGCTCTCCAGTTCCATCCATGTTGTTGCAAATGGTAGAAGTTCCTTCTTTTTTATAGAAGCATAGTATTCCATTGTGTAGATGTACCACGGTTTTCTAATCCACTCATCTGCTGATGGGTACTTAGGCTGTTTCCAAATCTTAGCTATGGTGAATTGTGCTGCTATGAACATAGGGGTGCATATTGTTAGTCTTTTTAAAGAACCAACTTTTACTTTGTTTAGCTTCTCTTTTGTTTTTTGTTTTCTCCTTCATTGATAGCTGCTTTAAAATTTTTTGTTATTGAATTTATTGGGGTGACATTGAGTAATAAAACTATATACGTTTCAGATATACTAGAATTGTATACCATCTGTATATTGTATTGTGTGTTCACCACCCAAAGATAAGTCTCTTTTCATCACCATTTATCCCCCTTTACCATCTTCTACCTCCCTCTACCCCTCTTTCCCTCTAGTAATCACCACTGTTGTATGTGCCTATGAATTTGTATGTTTTTTGCTTAATCCTTTCACCTTTTCCACCCAGCCCCCAACACCCCTCTCCTATGACAGCTGTCAGTCTGTTCTCTGTATTTATGAGTCGGTTTCTATTTTGTTTGTTACTTTTGTTCATTAGATTCCACATATAAGTGAAAAATCGTATGGTATTTGTCTTTCTCTTACTGGCTTATTTCACTTAACATAATACTTTCCAGGTCCTTCTATGTTGTTCAAAAGATAAGACTTCCTTTTTTATGGCTGAGTAATATTCTATTGGGTAAATGTCCCACAGCTCTTTTTACCCACTCATCTAATGATGGGCACTTGGGCTGCTTCCCAATCTTGGCTATTGTCAATAACACTGCAATGAACATAGCGGTGCATATAGTCTTTCATATTAGCGTTTTGGGTTTCTTGGATATATTCCCAGAAGTGAAATTGCTGAGTCATAAGGCAGTTCCATTTTAATTTTATTTTTTTGAGGAAAATCCATACTACTTTCCACAGTGGCTGCACTAATCTGCCTTTCCCATTCCCATCAACCTTACATGAGAATCCCCTTTTTCCCACATCCTTGCCAGCACTTGTTTGTTGATTCATTGATGATAGCCATTCTGAAAGGTGTAAAGTGATGTCTCACTGTGGTTTCAATTTGCAACTTTTGGTGCTTAGTGATGTTGAACACCTTTTAATATATCTATTGACCATCTATATGTCCTCTTTGGATAAGTGTCTATTCAGGTCCTTTGCCATTTTTTAATTGGATTGTTTGTTTTTCTGGCATTGAGTTGTATGAGTTCTTTATAAATTTTGGTTAGTGACCCCTTATCAGATGTATCATTGGCAAATACGTTCTCCCATTCAGTGGGCTGTCTTTTCATTTTGTTGATCATTTCCTTTGCTATGCAAAAACATTTTAGTTTAATGTAGTCCTATTTGCTTATTTTTCCCTTTGTTACTTTTGCTAAAGGAGATATATCAGAAAAAAATATTACTATGAGAAATGTCTGAGATTTTACTGTCTATGTTTTCTTCTAGGATTTTTATGGTTTGGTTTTGAGTTTAACATTTAAATCTTTAATCTATTTTGAGTTTATTCTTGTGCATGGTGTAAGAAGGTGGTTTTCTTTCTTTCTTTCTTTTGCATATATCTGTCCAATTTTCCTAACGCCATTTATTAAATTAACTGTCTTTATCCCCTTGTATCTTTTTGCCTCCTTTGTCAAATATTACTTGACCATAAAATTGTGAGTTTATTTCTGGGCTCTCTGTTCTGTTCCATAGATCTAGATGTCTGTTCTATTGCCAGTGCCATGCTATTTTGATCACTATGGCCTTGCAGTATAGTTTGATGTCGGGTAGCATGATTCCTCCAACTTTGCTCTTCTTTCTCAAGATTGCTGTGGCCATTCGGGTTCTCATGTAGTTCCATATGAATTTTTGGAATATTCTAATTTTGTATTGATAGCTGGTTTTAATCTTTATTTATTTATTTGACTTTACTGTTTCTTCTGCTTTCTTTGAGTTTATTGTTTGGCTCCTTTAAAAAATTTTACTTTAAAAATGTATTTATTGATTTCAGAGAGGAAGAGAGATAGAAACATCAAGATGAGAATCATTGATTGGCTGCCTCTTGCACGCCCCACCCTGGGGATCGAGCCCACAACCTGGACACGTGCTCTAACCAGGACCTGAACCGTGACATCCTGGTTCATAGGTCTACGCTCAACCACTGAGCTATGCTGGCGAGGCAAATTTTTACTTTCTAAGTTACACTTAGTTCATCGGTTTTCAGACTTCTTTTCTGATGTATTTTAACATATACATTTCCCTGAAAACATGACTTTTGTTATATCCCAGAGGTTTTGCTATGAGGCATCTTTATTATCATTCTGCTGTAAATTCTAAAATTGTATTATTTTTTCTTTGAACCATGAGTTTTAGAAAGATGTGTTTCTCTGACTGTGGAATAGTCTTAGCCATTTTCTCTTTGAACAGAACTCTTCCATTCTCTCTAATGTTTTCCTTTTGAACTCCTATGTGTATCTTCTCTCTATTTTTATTTATTTTTAATGTTAAACGTCGATTTTATAGTTTTTTTTGAGTCATCTATTATCTCCAGTCTTTATGATGTTAATTTTCCTTTTGTTTTATCTGCCACTTTCCCTCCAGTGAGCCCTTTCTTATGCCATTTGTAGCTTTTGATTGTGAGCTCATCTTCAATGGAATATTTTCCCCCTGTGGGTGTTTGTGGTGTTCGTGGTTGTGGAAAGTGGTTTTGAATTTGCTTCTTCTGAGATCCTTCAGGTCTTATTGACCCAGGCAATGAAAAAAAATTATTGGCTTGTAATTCCAGCTTTACATTTAACTTGTATAAATTCAGACTCCACATCCACATATGATTCAAGTTTATAGTTTAATTTCTCATTGATGTATTTTTTCTCCATTATCTACAGCTCTGAGTGAATGGCATGGTTTCTCAGTGCGCCCTGGGTTGATGGGAAGAGGTTTTGTAGTCCTTTATATGGGGTGGGATGCCTCCATGAGGTTACGGTTTCACTTGGGGAGTTTGGCTGTATTTCACACCTTGCAGGGGCTGAGGTTACTCCCTTGTAAACTTGCAGGGCGTCAGCCTCTGGTTGCATTTACCTTTAGCTCCTGCTCCCTGCTCTGATTTGCACATTCTTCTTTTTTCCTGCCTGTGAGGATTTCTTTCTCGAAGTGACCTATGTGTTTAAAAGAATTGTCTCTTTATTTGTATGTTTTGGGGTAGGGCACCCGTCTGCATCAGCTCAGCTAGCTATTTTTCTCCTTCTTTAACATATGAAATTAGAGACCAAACACAGAATCCTGGGGCCCAATGAATAAGGTACAGAAATAGGAAGTGAAGCCCCACAAGGAGATGGAAGGAGCAGTAGGAAAAACAAAACAAACAAACAAAAACAAAACAAGGAGAGAGCTGGTCCTTGGGCAGCAGAGAAGAATAGAGCTTTGAGAAAGGTCCTCTTATATGGCAGGAGGCCAACTTTTCCCTGGGGTGGGATATAGCTCATCCTTCTCACTTTAGAAGGACAACTCAGAGAAGCACAACCAGGAAATGGGCTGAATCTATAAAGGAAACTCAAGTCACTGATTCTCATCTGACTCCCAAGGACAACTGCTTAGGAGTAATTTGGAAACTTCTGGTTCCTCTTGTGAAACTGGGAAGGATTCTTCCCTGTATTTTTCTACCTGAATTGACCAACATCCACCCCACAGGACCTGCAGAGACAACAAAGAGTGGGTAGCAGCATTTTGTATGTTGACCGTCATACCCTTCTCTGTTGTCTACAGCTGATTACTTCCTGGCCAGTTGTGATATATGTGATAAGAGCAAACCCAGGTTACTTAGATCCTGGGCCTTCCTATCTCCCATTCACTGTGGAACATCCTTAGCCCGTATCTTTTTGGACAATGCCTTTTCCTCACCCCAATCACAGGAATCATACACTTTGAGCTTCTTTTAGGTTCTGATTGGGAAGCACTGGGGCTTCTGTTTGGAGGAATTTCAGATCTGGTTTTGAGGATTACAGAGGTCTTGCAGCTCGGAATGTATCTTGGGTTTCGCAGGCTGAGGGCACCTGTGTGCACAGGTACCTGTAGGAAGTTTTCATACAATTACCATCTTATGGCATCTCATCACAACCCTGGGAGTGGATAGTGCTGATATCAACATTCCCATTTTACAGATGGGGAAACTGAGAGTTAAATAGATGAAATGATATTCCCAAAGCTCATGGTAAGTTAGAGATAGAGCTGGGTTCCTATTTCAGCATCCCACCTCTGTGCCTGGTGCTTTCCTTCCACTCCATTGTACCCCTGCATGTTGTGCGGGCTTAAAGGGAGGCACCCAACTCTTCACTAGCTTGCTGCCAACCTTATCACAAACACCCCATGAAGTTTCCCTGCCCCTCAGCAGCCCCAGGGTGGCATACCACACCCACACACCAGGGAAGACAAAGCTCTTTCCTCCCCTCTCTCAGTCCCTGTACCTGGGACACCCACCACTGTTGTGGACAGACCTCAGACAAAGGCAAATTAATTGCTGACCCAGCTCACAGGATTGATGCCAAAATTTTAATAGCATTTCTGGGAAGAAACCAGGGCCAACACCATCTTTCTTGGCATTACTTTTTATTGAATACAGACTTACAGTCTAGGTAATTTGGATATAGTGTTTTAAATATACAGTTCTTTAGTCATAGGTATATTTATTTAAAGCACAAAACTATAACTCAGAATGGAAAGGCTATAAATGCACATGTGATCATTGCCATAAATCTAAAACTATCTTATAAAAATAGAACTCAAACGACGACATGTTTTGGCAACAGAGCAGTATTGTAAAGTGGCCAAGTATGCTTTTATGATGCAGCACTGCCCCCCAAACCACTGTCTCTAGGTTGCATTTGCCATTTCTCTGAGGAGGTCTCCTTTGCCAGTTCCCCACAAAGATGCCCGTGAGCATGGCCCACTGTCGCCTTTGCATAAAGACTCTGTTGCACCCACCTGTGCTTGAAGGCGGAAGACCAGCTCCCAGCCCCTCCCCCAGTGGAGGGATCCCTCCCCCCACATGGCCCTTGACACTTGGAAACCCGGAAACACATGGCTGATACCTGAATATGCAGTCGGTTTCCTTCCTCAGCTCACATAATGGCAGGTGTGAGTTTGCGTCTGTCAAATCAGTATAAGAAGTTTGAAATGAAAATCCCTTGAACAGTGTCCACTGGGGAAACCCCATCCTGACAGTGCCCACCAGGGCCCACCTGCTGTGCAAGCCCTTCACACACGGTCTACCATCCTCACAGCCACACAAGTTTGGGACATTCTCGTTCTCCTGTGATGAGTCTCTTGATCAAAGTAAGCGGGCTCCCTGGGCCCCAGACCAGAGATCTCTGCCCAGAAAGCCTTGGAGGGAAACCAGAAGAGAACGCAGGTCTGCACGGTGGTCCTCGGTGAGAGCAGAGACCAGCGGCTCTGGGTCCGCTTACAGAGGGGCCAGCAGCTCCCCGGGTGTGCCCTCGATTGCCACTTCCAAAGGGAGCAGGAAGGTGATGTCTGAGGGCAGGAGCGAGCACCTACAGACCAATGACTTCATGGCCGGTGCCGGAATCTCCCACCAAGTCCTCAGTCCAAAACCAGGGCCTCAAGGACTTGACTACTTGTGGCTGCTTGTGTTTTCAAAGAGCTGAGCAAAGGTCAAAATGCCTGCCCCCCTCCCTGGCCTGCCCACTTCAGCACGGTCTGAAGTGCAGACAGCATGCACAACGGCCCAAAAGGGGCCAGAGTGGGTACTCAGAGGGGCACAGAGCACAGCAGGATGGGCAATGGGGTTGGGGGTGACTTTTCAGGACCCGTCCCACCCAGGAACCCGCAGTGGTGAGAGCTGAACTCAGAGCCTCCTCTGGGTAGAGGCTGCTGCCTCAGCGATGTGCAGTTTGATTTTCTCCCTGCTCCGTGTCTTTTCAGATTCTCCTTAAAAATGTCCCCCATTGGGGATCACAGCCTCCAGGACAATCTCTGCTCTGGTTCTGTGAACCGTCTGCCCCTCCATCAGGGTTAGCTCCGGATGTGGCGGGTCCCCTCCTGGCCCGCTGTCCCCTCAGCCCCGAGACCACGGAGAGCGCTGCCCTCCATGTGGGTTTAGTCAGGGTCCCGGCACAGCATCCTCCAAGGATGTCCTGCTGGGGCCGCCAGATCATTTCTTGAAGTTGATGTCACAGCAGTGCTCTTAAAAGCCTCTCTCTCTAAGGATGAATAAAACAAATGAGCAAGAACTCCCAACACAACCCTCTCTCATCTCCTCTAAAAGGCAGATCCCATAGCAGGGCCTGTTCTGAATGAAGGGGAGCGAGGAAGCAACCAGAGGAAACGCCAGTGCAGGGTCTGTGGGCAGTGGATGGCCCTCTCTCCCTCCAGTGCTTGCCGCGGGCTGAGTGTTCCCTCACCCGGGACTGCCTGAGGCCCTGGGAGGCATTGAGCAGCAGCGTCTCTGGGGCAGGGGCAGGGGCAGGGGCAGGGGCAGGGGCAGGGGCAGGGGCAGGAGCAGGGGCAGGAGCAGGGGCAGGGGGAAGGGAGTTGTTCCCTCCAGAGTAGCCAGATCAGAAGCTGAGCTCCATGGAAGGTTGCCCCTGGGAGGCATTGAGCAGCAGTGTCTCCGGGGCAGGGGCAGGGGCAGGGAGTTGTTCCCTCCAGAGTAGCCAGATCAGAAGCTGAGCTCCATGGAAGGCTGCCCCTGGGAGGCAAAGGGACAATGTCTTCGTGGGCCCAGGTCACTATTAAATTAACTTGGGCTGTGTGTGTGTGTGGAGGGGTGGGGGGCGGGCGGGGAGTGCTTACCCAGCTAAATGTGAGCTCAGCGCAGGCCCTGTGAATGATTAGATTGCTTTGAATCTGAAAACAAAGCCCCCTACTTCTCCCCAGAAGAAAGGAGCAATGACCTGGATTAGCTTCTTCCCTCATGATTCACTAGGTACATTGCACTTAATAAGGCGACTCATTCTTCCTTCCGTTGGGCAAAACATGACCCAGCCATGCTAGGTCCTGCTGGCAGCAAGTGAGGGCGGTCAGTGTGCGCGTCCCACCTCACCTGACCTCTTCTGAGCCAGGCTGCTCTTCTCTCCTGTGCAATGGTACCAGTGCCCGGCCAGCCACAGCCTGTAGCTAAGGACACTCCTATGCACAGGGACACTCTCCTGCAGACACTCAGCTCTGGGGGCAACTCACTGTGCTGCATGTCAGGCCCCAAGGAGAAGGGAGCTGCAGAAAGCTGGGGTGAGGGTTGGGAGCAGGGCTTCAGCAGGGTCTGGCAGCTGCAGAATGCTAGGCTGGGAGAGGTGACATGGTGGCGGGAGTCACAGTTGGTGGCACTTCTCCTTTGTCACCAGCGGCTTGCTGGCAGCCGACAGTGGTGGGCTGCAGAGGCTGCCCATCTCCACAAGGCTTTCTTCCACGGCCTTTGCAAACTTGGTGGACGAGGTTTCCGGGCAGCTGTGGAAGCTAGAGATGCAGAAAAGGATGCTCTCGGGCTGGGGGTTGTAGCAGGCTCCATACCCATCGGGCACCACGGGCCCATAGCAGCAAAACATCTCCATGGTGGTGGGCACCTGGGGAGAGGACAGGTCAGCAGCGCTGGCTCCCAGATGCCACCCGCAGCCTGCTGGAGTGAAGGGCGTCTGGCACCGGGGCCTCCATGGAGTATTTGCTTCCCTGATATTTTCCACCCGGGCGTTCGACTGAATTAACCAAACCAACCAACCGCGTCAGCATGATGGCCACGGCCAGAGTCATAACCACAAACCCATCTCACCGCACGACGTCAGGAGAAGAGGGGCCATCAGCCACTCCCTGGTGTGAAATCTGCTCTGCGTGTGGAGTCAGGAGCTACTAGATGCACCTGCCGCTGGGTCTCGGCTGGGTCTCTCTCTCACCTGGGGGCCGTTTGAGGCACCGAGGCAATCAGGGTAATTTACTAAATGGCACCCTGGTGACACCCACCGGCTCAGTGGCTTCCCAGAGGGGGTAATTGATGAACTGGAGGAAATCTGGCCTGTCGCCTCTGTCGATCCACCCCCCCACACACACACACACATCCTTAATTACTGTCAGCATTACTTGGCTGGTCTGATTTTTCTCCCCATGGCCTGGCCACGCACAGTTACCCCGCACTGGTGTTTCAAAGTTTGCCATCAGTTGGAGACTTAGTTATGCACCTAATATGTTTTTAATTCAGAGCGCCGAGATTTTGTAATCCGGATCACAAACCCAGAAAATGTGTTTCTGAAGGCATTCAAGTCATAAATGTTTATTTCCAATGGAAAAAACCCACCACACCCCCTTGATTTTATTAGTGTGTCTTGCGGGGGGTGGGGGTGGGGGGGAATGGACCACGTTCGGGGGCAGGTGCAGGGTGGTCTGTTTTAAACCCATAGGTCTGGGCACCGTGTGCTCGGGCCTTCAGAAATGACACTTTTATTTTTTTTAACGGGCAGAGCAAACCATTAGTCTTTGTCAGATAAATTTGCCATGCGTCAGACGCAGGCCAGAAAGCCATGCCAAAGCACGTCTTGCCCACGGATGGCTTCCTGAAGAATTTATGTTGTTTCTGCCTCCAGTTAGCCACGTCAGTGAGCTCACTGCAGCAATGAGAAAATCAAATGATTGTGTGGGCTTTTATCCTCAACATATGCTATGTGCTCCTTTTATTGCCCATGTCCAGCCTTTCACAGATGAAGTGGACTTTTAGTAAATTGATGCTTTCTCTCCTAAATGGCTGCCTTTCTCTAATGAGTTCATCCTGCCTTTGTGACGGTGAGGACAGTGACCCTCCACAGAACAGACGTGGGTGGTATGGTTAGGAGTCGCCGGCTGGCAGCTCACGCCTGCTGTGTTGCACAGCCTCTGTAACAATAGCTGTGTCCTGCTCAGAGGGCCCTGTTTCCACCTCTATCATCGCACCTTGCTGGGGCAGAGCTTCACTCTAGGCCTGTCGGGCTTGGGAGGTAGCAGACTGAAAGGCGGTAGAGTAATGGTTAGGGTACCAGAATGGATGCTGCCTGTCCTATCCACCTCTGCTAAGGGGGCGTCTGTCATTCCCCCACTTGGAAGATGACACCTAGCGCTCTGATCATTTAGGTCATTTTGCAGGAAGTCACAAAGCTCGTGAGATTCAGATATGGGCCTTGCCTGACTTCAGCCCGGGCCCTATCCACCAAGCTCTTTGAAAAGCCCACTCATGACACTGAGTGGCTTCTTGGGCGACGGGCACCGTAAGGCTGTACCTGGCTGGTGGAGAGGATGAACCGATTGCTCATCAGGTACGTTTCATCCGTGAACATCTCTGGTAGCTCCTTGCACACGTCCCGCGCCAGCTCCCGCAGCCCCAGCAGGTGGTTGTCGATGGCCATCCCTGTTATGGCCTGGGCAGCAGGGAACAAAGAACAGGAAATGAGACGTGGGCTCCCACGTGCCTTCTCCCCTCCTCTCTAGTCCACAGTGACGCAGTGCTTGCTGCGGACAGTGTGTGTGGGTGGCGGCCCCGGCTGACTGCTTTCCCATGTGGCCTCTGTTCCTCAAGCCCTTGTGCCCTTGTATGTCCCCAGGATGAATACAGACCTGGCTGCTGTCTAATGTGTCTGAGTCCCCTCCCGTGGTCCTGCTGACATGTACCATTACAATTACTTGGGGCTCTAAGTGGAAGGAGCAGGCTGGCCAGGCCATCCCACTCCTTCTCGGGTAGGAAAGGAGTCTGGAAAGAAGGCCAAGTGCAGGGCCCAGGGACTGCCCAGCCCCCTGCAAGCCTGGCAAGGGATGCCCAGGCTGTCACTGCACAGACTCTTACCACAATCAACACTTTAGCCTCCAGTGGAGCCCAAGGAATGAGGACAGAGGATGTGAAGATCTGTTCCTGAATCTTGGCAGCTATTTCATGGGCCCAGGACCAATTCAATGATTCCAAATCCAAGAAGTCATTTTGAGACAGAAAGTAGACATCTTAGCAGAGGCTCCGCTGACATTTTCAAGGGGAAAGTTTGTTGAATGAAGAAAGATTTTTTTCTTTTTATCATCACAAGGTACTTGAGTTCTTATCAAAGGATAAGATGCTCTGTCGGAGGCGCTCAGGGTGATGGTGTGGCTGGAGTGGGCAGTGGGTCAGGGCACTCATTATACAGCTTTCCCACTTGAGGCTGCATGTGTAGCACACACACTGGTTTTGCCTGGTTTGCATGTCTGTTTGGGACAATTTGGTGGGAGCCGAATTGACTTACAGTCAATATCAAGTTGACCTAGAGTGATAACTTCTGGGTCAACATCAAGGCAATTGTGAATAACTCTTGGTGTGGGGGGTGGGGGTGGGGGGGGAGTGCGGTCACCGTTACATAAGTTAGTCACTTAGCTGTGAAGCCCCGCATAAGAGGAAACCTCCGATCACAGTGAACTTGGTTCAGGTTTACAAGGCACGTTTGGGATTTTTTTAAAAATATATATTTTATTGATTTTTTTTACAGAGAGGAAGGGAGAGGGATAGAGAGTTAGAAACATCAATGAGAGAGAAACATTGATTAGCTGCCTCCTGCACACTCCCTACTGGGGATGTGCCCGCAACCAAGGTACATGCCCTTGACCGGAATCGAACCTGGGACCCTTCAGTCCGCAGGCCGACGCTCTATCCACTGAGCCAAACCAGTTAGGTCACATTTGGGATTTGACAGCTATTCTCTCAGTTGGGAATGAATGGGTAAAGATGACTCAGAGGCCCCAGTCTCCAAATGCACCTAATTATAGGCTGAAAAGACGTGTTATACAACCACAGCTCACATTAGACGTGCCCTATAGGACAGGGGAAGAACGGAGCCCCTCTATGAAGTAGAGTGCACTTCTGACTTCTCTGGTTACCTCTGTGTAATTGCTGACCTCCGTAGATAGATAGAAGCAACTGCTCTGTGCAACAGCCAACCCACCGCTATTTTCACTATCTCTGAACTTAGCAACTGGTGTTGATTTAACAGACTCTTTGGATTAGAGCCATGAGCAGTAATGAGTACAATGACTCACCATTCCGTTTTCCATTCATTCAGAGAATCTTAATTGAGTGCCTACTATGTGCCTGATATGGCTGGGCACTGGAATGACAAGAGAGAGCAAAGCAGTCCTAGACTCAGCCTTCATGGAGCCTTATGTGTGGTGGGAGGCAGATATTATGCAACCATTCAAACAAACTGTGATTCACAACTGAGGTCAGTGCTATGAAGGAAACGGTAGGTGCTGTGAAAATATGGGATGGGAGACTGGACCATTTGGTCCTTCACTGGAATTTCCTTTCTCCACCGCCACTGCCAAATATACCTGCCAGATATTTGGAGGGTTCCTTGGTGCCTTCCCCTGTCCCTTCTCCTGTATGGCCAACCAGGCACCAGACTCATATACAAAGCATCTTCATAGCTCTCCTCTCCCCACCCCTATCTCTCTCTTTAGTTGTCCCCATCAACTTAAAATAGTTAACACAAAGTAACCCTATGGCAATGCTTTGGAGGATAGTTTTCTAATTTTTTCCCTAAAAGTTGAAATTATTATCAAAGTTATATATTTATATAGTTTAGCAACCCAAATAAACCAAGGCTT
Source organism: Murina feae (assembly GCA_004026665.1). Taxonomy (NCBI): domain Eukaryota; kingdom Metazoa; phylum Chordata; class Mammalia; order Chiroptera; family Vespertilionidae; genus Murina; species Murina feae. Next base: position 4,140 of record PVJC01024859.1, on the reverse strand, counting down.
ATGTCACCTTGCCAGCACTGTTTCCTACTCCACAGTGGCAACCACTCAAAACACTTGGCATTTACTTTCTTAGTTCTACATAACGTGCTTAGACAGCCAGCTAGCCAACACTGCAGTTATTAGTTTTATCAATAATCTAATTACAGAAGATGAGCTTTGGCTCTTCTGCTCCTCTGCTCCCCAATATGCTTGCACTCTCCCATATTTCCAATAGTTACTTTTTTAAAAATCATCATCCAAGGATATTTTTCCATTGGTTTTTAGAGAGAGAGAGTGGAAGAGAGAGGCAAAGACAGAGAGAAATATCAATGTGAGAGAAACACATCAATTGGTGCCTCCTGCATGAGCCCCGACCAGCACCTGAGCCTGCAGCTGAGGTATGTGCCCTTGACTGGAATCAAACCCAGGACCTTTCGGTCTGCAGGCCAAAGCTCCAACAGTTAATTACATTTTAGCTGTTCGTTGCTTGATCAACATTCAATGTTTACATGATTATAATCATGCAAGTATTCACAGCAGAATTCTTAGTGTTATGATTAGATTTCCGTTCTTACTCGATTATTTTTGTTTCCCCTAGAATTGACAAATTTTAAATAATCACATTATGATTTTTCCCACTTGTTGAGCTTTCTTTGTGTCTGTAATTAATTGATTCTTAAATTCTCAGCCAGACATGTAAAACTTCCCTCAATACATTAAAATATATCCAATAGTTGATCAGTTTCATTTCTCCTCTCACTTCTTGCTCCCTAGTTCTGATGAACAGCTGCCAACTTAATCCTCTTTCTCTCTGTCTTATATTTAATCTTCAGATTTTTTGATTCTATGACTTTTTCTTTTTTTGTTTCAGTCTCTTACTTGAACGGTCTACATCCTCCAATAAATAGCTTTACAAAAAAAAGAGAGAGCTTAATAAGTAAAAATGTTGAGACCTTATCTGTCTGAAAACGTCCTCATTCCATCTTCAAACTATGATAGTTTAGCTGGATATGGAATATATGTTAAAAATCTTTATCCCTCAGAATTTGAAAGCCATTGGTCCACCATCTTCCACCTTCCAGTGATATTATTAAAAAGTCCAATTACGTTTCCATCATATATTCCCCCAGAGTTATTTTTATGTATGGATGCAATAACATTCCTTGTCTTTTAGAGAACTTCAATTATAGTTTTTAAAAGGTAATTCTGCTTCCTACATTGTTTTTTTTATTACATTTAAGTTTCTTTTAAATTTTAAAAAAATTAAGCAAAATAATTTGCTAGTACTTGTTTTAGTCTTTTATGTTAGCAGCTCTCTAAATTTTTCCCTAAAAGTTGAAATTATTATCAAAGTTATATATTTATATAGTTTAATAACCCAAATAAACCAAGGCTTATCACCTTGCCAGCACTGTTTCCCACTCCCCAGAGGTAACCACTCAGAGCACTTGGCACTGACTCTCTTAGTTCTGTTCTATGGCTACCTGTTTACATTTGAGAATAAAGCCCTGAAAAGATGAGAAGAGTGAGAATGTGTTTGCCACCATGCACACACCGAGCTATTGCTTTTCCTCCAATGTGTCTTGTTCCCTCAAGACCTTATCTTTGCACATGCTGCTCCCTTCTGGGGCCATCCTCCTGTTCTGTCTGTTACAAGAACCTCCTCATCTTTCAAGTCTCATATTAAGCACCACCTCCTCCAGGAAGTCTTCAGGAAACTCCCTAATGACAGGACTTATGGATTGCATTTTTTAATTTCCTAACACCCAGCACTTTATCTGGCATAAAGCAGAAACCAAAAAATACCTATTGGATACATGAGAGTGAGCTTGCTTTTCCCAAAACAAAACAAACAACACTTCACTTTTCAGAGGAAGTAGGGACCTATTCTAGAGGGTACGTGTACTGAGAAGGAAAAAAGTCTACATTGGCTAGTTCTAAGACCCAGATTTGCATTGTACTTGCTTTCAACTATACAGAGTGAATTTGGGTCAACTTCTTTTCAAAGGCTGTATCAGAATGACTTGCAATTAATGTATTGATCACCAGCCCTAGCTTATTCTCTATTGTTTGTATGCTGGTTTGCAGTGCTAAAAAATATATCATTTCTCTAAACTAAGAAAACATTTCCCTTACAACTTTAATGTCACTATTAATTTTCACTGACTTTACATTTACGAGTATAGGCAGCATAAATAAAAGCATGGAGAGTAAGAAGGCAAAATCAGCGCCTGGCCTGTGACTGTGCATGGTGTACAGGCCACTACAGCTTGCAAGGCCCAGGTGTAATCCCCTCGCATCTGACTTCTCTTGTATGAAGTGGAAATTGCTATGCATATTTGATGCTATTATTGTTGTTCTTGTTTCAAAGACCATTCATTGTAGTCTCATGACATCCCTGTAGAAAGCAGGAGTGGTGTGTTACCTAGGCTCTAAAAGTAAGAGGGAGGAGGTTCTGAGAGCCAGGTGACCTTGCCAAGTGGCTGGACAGTTGGTGGCTCAGCTGCCACCCAGCGTGTGCTGTGGGCCTGTCCTGGCACAGCCCACAGTCATGTGCTCAGGCACGGTAGAGCCTGGGCACTCACCAGGCCTGTGCACTGGCACTCACCATGACTGTGTACTCCGTCTGGGCGCGGATGGCACTCTTCAGGAGCAGCAGCTTTTCGGAATCCTGCCAATAGTCAGACATGAAGCACTGGGTGTTAAGAGGCTGCTCAGTGACAGCAGGCCGAAGGGGCGGCTCCCTCGAGACCCGTCGGGTGGAGCAGGGCTTACCGGCACAGCAGCCTCGTGGTCTGCGACGGCTTTCACAAACCTCAGTGCTTCTGGAGTGGCTGACCGAATGTTGTCCACCCGTCCCTCCCGGAAGCGACGGATGGATGCGCTCTCATAGGTGGGCACAAGTCTGCGATGGAGCCTGCACAGATGGGGGATGTGTGCAAAGGTGAAGCGCCCTCAGGGACTCAGAAACCCTGGTGGCTTTAGTTTTACAGTCCTGGCTTGGTTTGCAGAGTATTTCATTTTAATGGTAATAAAGTTGTAGAAGGTTTCCCAAGAGGAATGTCGGAGTGGCTAATATTAAGAGCTACGTACATTTCCATACAGCGGTGGTACTGCACAGCCATAAAGCAAAATACAAAGAAGCTGTAAAAAATCCCAGCCTAGTGGGAAACCTAGCATTTTCTGCAAGACCTGATGACTCTTTGATTAATAGCACAGAATAGAATAATTGTGTAATTAATCATTCACACCCCCGAGAGAATCCTGTTTTATTTAAAACAATTCACGCATGAACTAAGGATGAAGGCAGGGAGGGGCCTCAGTGGTCATGGGTGTAAAGTCCAGAAGCACCTGGGCTCCCCACAGACCCCTGGGCACCCCGGGGTGTGCCTCTCCTCCGGAAAGCCACAACAGGACAGCAGGCCACTCCCCCTGACAGCCAGGGGCCCTCTCTTCCTTAGGCACCAACCAGACAAGCACCCTAGGCTTGCGCTTGTGGACCGGCTGGCACACACCTTTCTTTACCAGTCAATAAAGTCCTTGGTTTGGGGCTTGGGGAAGGGAACAACACAGAACTGAGAAGAGCAGTGACAGCCCTGGGTCTTGGCCTCCTCAGGGTACGTCTCTCCCATGTTGGATGACCTCCAGGAGTGAAGGCCCAGTCTTACTGGGCACAGTGCGTGGCTCTGTTGGCTTGGTGTGCAGTGAATACACTTCCCTCACCCTCTATCTCATTTCCCAACACACTAGGAGGGAGCTCATTCCCTTTGTCTCCCTGTCCCTGGAGGCAACAGACACCTGCACTGGTGGGGCACTAGTCAACCTCCATGGAGGCAGCTTCCAGGTTCTTACTGAGTCTGGGAGTAGATTTTTTATTTTAATTTGTTAAAGCTTAGACTGAAAAATGTTCTCCATGTTTTAGCTATTCAGGAGCCCCTGAGCCTCTGAATGACACTGACTGCAGTTCCAGACACAGGTCCTGCTGTAGTTCTATGGTGACAAGATCCGTGTCTTGGCAATGCAGGTAACAAGGCTGTGTCCTGGCAAAGTGGGTAACAAGGCTGTGTCCTGGCAAAGTGGGTAACAAGGCTGTGTCCTGGCAAAGTGGGTAACAAGGCTGTGTCCTGGCAAAGCGGGTAACAAGGCTGTGTCCTGGCAAAG